>JAVXUP010002021.1:0-166764 GCA_033070095.1 Escallonia herrerae
GGCCGTAGACCTGACGAACAATTTTGGAGCTCGAAATGACTCAATCATGGTATCAAATCAGCAAAAAACAAGAACAAATTTATGGTCATTGTTCTCAGGCCCCCATCAGTTTTTCACCACCACAACTGACACCACCTCCATACCTAAAACCGTTGAGTCAACCACCACCATCACCAGCTATTCAAGATCTGAGCCCCACTCTAAACCTGTACTCCTTTATCAATACAATCACAGGTGAAACATAATTAGTAGCAAACACACACACCTACTGTTGTAGAAATCAAAACTCTAAACCTATACTCCTTTATCAATACAATCAAGTGTGAAACCCAATTTGTACAGAACACACCTACTGTCGTAGAAATCACACCCACTGTTGTAGAAATCACAGAGCACTACCACAGTATCACCCCTCATCGTCAGGTCAACCCACTGCAGTGGAAATCACCAAGCAACACCGCCCATCACCATTACACTATTCTTGGTGTAATGGCGTTGGTAAAAACTAGTGCCTGTGGCAGTGGTGAGAGAGACAGAGAAGAGAGATAGAAAGAGCTACTGTAGGTTTATGCAGATCTATGCTACTTGGCGGTTCTAGCAGTGATTAGCGGTGGGTGGCACGGGGGCGGGGGAGGCGATTGGCAGTGGTTGCAGTGGTGGGTGGGACAATTCGTGGTGGGTGGGGCGACTTGTGGTAGGCTGCGGTGGTGGTGATGGGATGTGATAGTGGTTATGGATGCAGCGGTGGTTATGATGGGCAAACATGGAGAAAAGAGTGGAAGTGATGGTGGATGGTGGTTTGGAAGCAGGGAAAATGAGAAAAAGAATGGATCTGTATGGAAGGAGACACATGGGATGAGAGAGAATATAGACAAGTAATGCAATAAGTGTCTGATGAAGAGGGAACGAAGAACGGTCACGTGGGAAGACAAAGAGAAAAGAAAGAAACTCGTCTGCGACCGGGGGGCATTTTGGTATTTTTGCACAGTGCGCCAGGCTACTGCCTGATAAGTTGGTGCACTGTTTTAGTTTTTATAAAAAAAGGTCATCTGCAGTCGTTCACCTGGTCTGGTGGACAGTTTTAGATGAGTTCGGAAAAGGAAGCACTTCCCAATTTTGGATGGAGATGCGCTCCCTATGTATATACATATATGTGCATACAAATTTCATGTTCCAACTAGCTTGACTAAAAGGCTGTGTTGAGTTGGCACCGCCATTGCTCCATCGTGTAGTATCCATTTCCCAATCGCTACTCATAATTCAAGATATTGCTGAACTGATCAACACCAGCGGTGTTGTTTAGAATTGCTTAATTTGGTTTCATCCATGCTTACAGTTTTGCAGATTTTTAGCACATTGCATCCTTTCAAACTACAAGAGTCGAACAGGATTTGGTCTCAAAATAAAACCAAAACGGGATATCATCTTCTTTGATCACATTGAGAGCTCAGCTTTTGGGTCAAGTAGCTCAACAACGAGAGCTACAGTTAGCTCTGAACACTTGCAAAAATTTTTAATCTTCGGCTGGTAACTAAAAAAGAGAGATTCACAATTCTCAGGGAAGAGAATGAACAAAGAACAAGGAGCAATCGACATCGTATAAACATGCCTTCTTAACAACACATAGTTGCCATAGAAAAATCTATTTTAATCATCCCCTTACCTAAAAGAGCAGGACAGCAGATGAATACAAGATATCATACGAAGAGAACAACAATTAGGGTCTCAAGAAAAACAAAGCAGTTGATTCAAATCATATCTTCAAACATAATTATAGAGAATAAATATCCACATTCCACTATTTACCGCTTACACTTCACTTTTGTCCCTAAAGATATTTAGTGGCACGTTATCATGCCTCAGAGTGACACTTTTAGACCGGTAACATCAGTGGGGTGCTGATGTAAAGTTCTGATTCTAAGGTCTCTATAATTCTCACCCAAACAAGTGTCAATTATGTGTGGTAAGAAAGTATATAGGTCCCAAACATCATGGAGAGCAACAAACTTTTATCCTTAAAAATGAAAACTTAAAATACCACAGGGAACCATTCAATCCACCCGTCAATAATACGTCTGTCTCGATTGGGCCATCTGGTATATCTAAATCAACACGTATTTGTTCCAAAGCACCGTCAGCCACCCTTTCCGTCCCTTGATATTTCCATATCTGATGCAGAAAATACAAGAATAAGTTAAGCAATAGGAAAAGCGAGAATAAGTAGCTTCCTATGTATCTTATCTAAGAAGTAGTTCTGAAGCTCACACTTCGATTATATACTGATACTTCATGAATATAGTCTTGTCATTCAACGTGGTGCACAACTTGGATATATGATGAGATAATTTCAACGAAAGTTCACCTTTCCCCAAGTAACATAAGGTTACAATGCCTAAATGTAAGAGAAAAGCCTCTAATTCACAAGTAAATAAATAAAAGAGGAGAACGCTTTTGTGTTGGACATCGAGCTTTAACATGGTACTAGAGCTCTTGTTGCACGATTTCAATCTGCTGGGTTTGATTCCCGGTACATTTTGGTATCCACTTTATACTAGTGCAACTTGCACTTTGTTTATTTATGCATTAAGTAGTGGTGCACCTTCATTTGTCTCTCTACGTGCAACCGAGGGCTTGCATGTCAAGGGGAGGTTAAGCATGATACAGATTGTTGGGTCCATTATCTAATAGCTTAAGCTTTTAGAGCAAGTAGTAACTTTATGACACTATCGTTCAAGCCAAAATATTAGAAACCAAAGTATAGATGACATGATGAGAGATACCATCACAACTATCCCACCCCCGCTACATGCAACTACAATCTGTCTAGACATGCAAATTACTTTGAATATAGCACATCTTACACATGCAACTTTAAACCTCGCCACAGTGCCAGCGTTGTTTATTGTTCCACCACATACAAGAGTACAAAAAACCAAAAAGAATTCCCACTAGCACGCACCAGTACACAGAATCTTAAATTTTAGGAAGTCTTTAACTTTTGGACTGGTAAGATCTCTGGAAACTTATTTGGAAACAGCATAGAGGAAACCAACTATGTTCTTCAAAAGAAAGTTAGGTTCACATACACTGACTTCCTGCTAAAACCACAACTGTCTATATGAATCATACTAATTATGTTCTGAACATTTTAAATCATTTACAACATAACATACCGTAGGTTGTGATGCTTGTAGCTTTAGGTAATCCTCCTGAAAGCTGAACCTCCCTTTACTGGAAGTGATCACATTGCCATACAACTCCCTAGCCTGAAGCAACTTAGCAGTTTTGAAGCGTGCGATGCCAGCCTACAATGAGTGAGACATACCCAAGGCTTGTATAACCGGCTATAAGCAGGACTAAGACATAAAGCACGAGCCACGAAAACAAAGGATGGACAGTGACAGAGCACACAACTAATGTATAAATCCATAGACAAAAGCATATAACACGCTAAAGGACCCAGTCCATGGCTTCACAACAGGCAAAGGGCGAGCCAAGTAGGCAAGTATGAGATCCTGTCTTCTAAGGCCAATGTCAAAATCACAAATGTCCAATGTGAAAAATCACGTTGTACACAAGTTGCATTATCACCAGGTGTTACTATGCCTGTGCTGCTGAACTAGATGCTCTTCCGGTCCATCGCTATGGTATGTTGCCATGGCATTAATGTAATTGGATTTAAAATTACTTGTTATCTCTCGCCAAAAACCCAATCTTAACAAAGCGAGAATCTTTCCCTGTTGCGAAGACTAATCGAAGAATTCGCAAAAGAGTCAAGGTGGGCAATAAGTATGAAACAGATACATGGATTATAAATTGACAACTATTAAACTTAATGGAGCAAGTGCTAAGATGGGGTCTTACCGAGGCGGCTTTTAAATCAGATTTTTGAGGAGCGGACGTTGAAGAAGACGAAGAGTGTCGAGAGGAAGAACCGGGGATTGGGCCTTTGATAGGGAAGTACCTGTTCTTCTCCACATCGTAGTAGAAGCCCGGAAGATCTGTCAACCGGCCCATGTTTTCTCTATGTAAGTTTCTCCAATTTTAGTCATTAGCGACATTAAAATCACATTGAATACAGAGAAGAGAACAAAAAAGAAAACCTTGGGGCATCTTCAAGCAGCGGTGGCGGGTGTTTCAAGTGTTGTTACGACGTACAAGTGCAGGCGGTGGGGGCGGTGAGGCTTTTTGTATTTTCATTTCATTCAAACGGTAACATCGCACTGGTTCGCCTTAGGCTGGGGTGGCTACGCTAGGTCTGCTTCTTCCTTCTTTTCGCTAAGAGACAAAGATCCGTACGGTTCCCCACATTTTGCCTTTTTTTTTTTGGTGAAAATTATAAGAAATATATAACATAATGATAATCGAGACTAACAGCCTAGCCTCAAGAATTATTATAGAGTAATTTGGTAACCAATAACTAACCGTATAAAGACATATAAACACTAAAAATTAAAGCCCAGCACCTTGGGCCTATAGGAAATTAAAACAAAACAAGCACAAAAAAAAAAAAAAAAAACTTTAAATCGCAAACAAACTCAACTTTTCACCATCAAAAGGTCGATCGCCACCGATAAATCTACCAAATCCGCCAACAAACTAATGTCACTCATCTACGCACCACCCAATACCAACAATACCAACAAACTAGTGTCACTCATCTACTCGAAATAGGCTGCACCACGGCTAGAGGTGTCAAATGGGCCGGGCTTGGGCCGGCCCGGCCCAAGCCCATCGGGCCTCGAGCAAAACGGGCCGGGCCCGGGCCAAGGGGACTACCAATCGGGCCGGGCCGGGCCGGGCCGGGCCTGGCTCTGGGGATATCTGGGCCCGGTCCAAGCCCAGGCCCTAGGCCCAACATTTAGGGCCGGGCTTGGGCCTATTTTTTTTAAATTTTTTTTTGGGCATTTTCTTGTTATTCAATATTTAGTGGCTACTTTCAAAAGAGCCAGCGAATTAAATCGCAAACTTCATATGTTAAGTATGATATCCACACACAAATACACACAGATACCGGGAGAGAGACAGAGAGAAATGGACCTCAGGGCCACCAACTTCATGAACCCTAATGGCCTTGACCATTTTTGTTGCTGTTGATACAGAGAGTGCTCTCACTAATGACTTGGTATTACAGTAGTTGTTGCAGCAAACTTGTTGAAAAAGGGGTGATTTTTTGTGATGAAGGCCAGTCACAAATGGGTTCAAGAGCAAAGTGTGGAAGTGATGAAGAAGTCTCAATCTTGACCCACCCACAAGTCAAGTTAGCTTAATCCCCATGTTGCGATTAGAAATGGTCAAACGCGTCACTTTATTTCTTTACCTCTTTTTTTTCATTTTTTATTCGTACACGGGCTTGTCGTTGGAAGAAGAAAAGAAAAAACAGTTCTCTGGCCACTTTGACCCGGGCCAGAACTGGGCCAAGCCCGGGCTTTTTCGGGCCGGGCCGGGCCGGGCTTTTTTCAGAAAAATTCAGGCCTGGCCCAGGCCCTGGCCCTAAGCCCAAAATGGCGGGGCCAGCACTGTTCATGTATGGGCCGGGCCAAGCCCGGGCCAAAAAGGGGCCGGGCTGGGCCGCGGGCCGCCCGGCCCATTTGACAACTCTAACCACGGCCTGACTACCCACCCAATACTAACAATTGGCGGTTGCTTAACTAGTGACAACTCTCAAGACAACGAAAATTTACCGAACACCAAACCAAGCTAGCACACGAGACGACGAAGAACACACCATACTTTACCATCTAGAAACCGAGGCCACTTTTACAACCCATGCTAACACATGAGACGACGAAGAACGCACACTACATCTAACAAACTTAGGCCACCCAACCAATTCAAACAACTAGCACGGGCACGAACCTAAGGGGGGAGGGAGAGGATAAATTCTTAACCTGAAACTAAACTCGCTCTTAGCAATCAAACCAAACACATGACAAACAAAAGAAAAAGGGCACCATGCTAGGGGGAGGGCGAGCACAAAAACCTAGCCTGAAACAACACCCTTACCTTACAGCCTCACCAAGAACCAAACATCACTCAAACGCCGCTGTCGTCGCCATTACCTCCGTAGCCTTTGCTAAGATCCATGCCGCCGCTACTGCTGCAAACCCCCTCTTTTGCCGGTGCAAACGCCATCACCAGCGCGATAGCTGCTGTTGCCGCCAACGCTGCCCTTAGGGTAACCCACCACCCTAAAAAACACAACCACATAGTTATCAGCGACCACTTAAACCACCATTAGCCACTGCGCAACACCCCATAACCCAGCCTACGTAAAACCACCATGATATATCTAAAGTGGGCAGATTTTGAAAACCGGCTAGCCTTGTCTACCTTCAACCATGATCAAGTCACGAAATTCTCACCAAGCCGTCGAGCGAGATATCTAATCAAGGAAAAACCAAACGAACTAAACCCTAGAAAGCAGAAAAGAAAGGAACCCACCACTACCCACCGGTGGAAACCAGCAGTGGCGGCAGAGATGGAAACTGGAAGAAATAGAAGGTTATGAGGAAGATGGAAATTAGGGCTAGCTTCGGCCTTCTTCGCGGGCTTTATCGAAATTTTTGTTGTATTAGCCCCTCAATAACTTTTTCGCCCCTATAGTCTTTAACTTAAAGCCGTCAGATTAGCAAATCTCTTTGTTTTTATATAAATTTGGTTGTCCATGGCCTCCACAACAAGAAAACTAGTGTTGCTTCTCAATCCTCAATAAGCAAAAGCTCGATTAAGGTCCCTAAAATATTAATGTGTTGATGAATTTAGTCCCACAAGTATCTTTGCATTCTTGGTCCTTTGACATTGCATGGTTCGCGGCTTCATCCTATTGGTCACTTTCGTCAGGTTTCTGACAGTAATGATAAATGTAATTTATTCCTCCATTAAATTTTAGTACCATAACCATCGAGCTCTCCATAAAGTGGCGTCCCCCTTTGCTATGCACCATCAAACCCATTCATGTGCCACCAACACAATCAACATCACATCACCCTTTCATTCCATACAACCATTACTCCGTACGTAGTAGAATCATAAATTGAACAAACTGATATCAAATCCTACATGACATCACCCTTCTATTTAGAGCTACCAACATCTCTCATATACTACACTCCCCAAATAGCCACCATAAACAAACATGTTCATGTGCCTGTGCATGCATGTTTGTCACTCTATGTGCTAGTGTCTATCTCATTTTATATGACTGCACTTAGGTCTGTGTGGTTTGACTATATGTGTGCACACGTTTGCCATTCTTTCTTTATATGTATGACTATGTCTAGGTCTGCGTGCTTGTGGCTTTATGTGTGCACATGCTTTTGTTGTGTGCTTGTGTTACCTAACAAACCTTGAGTAAATTCTACTGGCACCTACCAAACCCATACTTGTGATCGGTTACCCGGTAGTTTGCAATCTTAATTGGTGCATGAGATTTAAATTGTGGAGGTTTAAATTGGTTATAGTGGCTATGTGAGAAATGTAGTATAACAAGAATATTGATAATTCTAATAGGATGGTGATTGTCACGGAGGATTTGCTATCAATTTTCTTTGCCCCATGGTTATTTAACATAGGCTTATATACGACTTTGATGATAACCAACATTGATCATTATGTTATCTACTATGCACTGAGTTCTTGAAGCTTTATGTGTAATCTTATAATCATGCGGCGGATAGTTAAATGATTGAAGATCGATTTTTGAATGCAATGCTTCAAAGATTCTTGTAGAGGACTACTTTGAAATTGGGTTGTAATCATTCCTTTACTTTCTAACTATACTTAAAGATTAATCTATCGATAAATGCAACGTAGAAATTGACGATAAGTTTTCCTTGCATGCATAAATATTTCATGTTTTGAGAAAGAGGGAAACGACTGTTATGGAATACAATCGACTCATTTAATAATGTAGTCGACTCTATATTTTGGTAGAATGAATTAAAATATTGTGGTATGCATTGTTGGAGTTTTAAATGCTGATGGCTATTTTGGGAATATTATCGTATGTATTGTGCAATACAGCTGACTGCATTGACCTTTTTGGCACATTAAATTCGTCACCTATTTAAAACGGCTACATTTATTTCTAGAACTACAAAAACTGATTTCAGGCATTAATGTCAATCATCCATATTTAATTCACGAGAGTATTCACTGTGAGCTTATACTTGAGAGATATACATTCATGGAATCATCAATACACTCATCTCTCATTGTTCCAGAGCTTAAACCTGTACGTGTCAATTTATAGAGAATAAATCTTCGTACACAATCTTTTATCTCAGATTACTCACATCAATAGTGCTAGGTGTTGTAAAGTTTTGGAGCTTTTGGATTATCAAAGCTTATTCTTGGTGTGGGTTTAGCATTAAGGTACTTCTAAGAGGTTAGGTTTTAACCCTAAGAAAGTCCATTCTAGTGGGTTTTAGAGCCTTTCAAAGGAATTCCTTGAAGGAGTGAAAGTAGGCTTGCTAATAGAGCTGAACCATCTAAATCTCCCGTGTCAAGTATCTCTAAACCTATCTCTCTTTACATTATTGCCTTATATTTATTATGAGATTATTTAAATTCCATCTGCGAGATATTGACTTTGATGTACATTGCTTGAGTTACCTAAGTATTCAATTTATGTTCTCAAAAGTTCTTTTAGTTAATGGTTAAGTTTCTTAAGTAGTCTTAAAATCCTATTCATTTTCCCTCTAGTGCTATTTTATTGGTTTCAAGTTTGTTCAATTTTATGTTTTCAATATGTATTTATTGCCATCTTGTAGAAAGCTCGATGATTATGGTACTAAAAGACCATGGTCATGGTAGTGACTTATTTTACGGAGCAGGAATTGCTTTTATTTCATCAACATAGGAAACCTGTTTGAAATGACCAAAAAGACGAAGCTGGCAAATGATACAATGTTAAGGACCAAGAATGCAGCAACTAATTAAGAGACTGTTTTGCAACATGTTAATAGTTCATGAACTATAAATGAGCCTCTGCTTATTTAAGAATCACTTCAAAGTAGTATTGCAGTACTGAAACTTCTTAAACTGTTGAAAATAATAGCAATAAAGGTAATTATGAAAAAGTAGATACTAACATGGGTGAGGTGCGGACGATTTGCGCCCCTTTTCAAAATCACCTAATATAGTAAGGTTTTGACCGTAAATGAATGAATCATTACACATGGTATGTCCAACTCCCATCAGCATACTTTTTTGTCATCCCCAAAGATCACGGTCAGAGCAAGCATATGCCAAACGTGTATACCCCCGAATTCGCTTTGTCTACGAACAAGGTAGCTATAAGTAATGTAAATATGAATCGGTTCGGACCTCTACTTAGTTTCACCTAAGCTTCATCTTGGTTATGGATAGATCACATGCGTCGCCTCCAGGATATAACAACTTAGCTTAAATTGTTGCTTAATCGTATTGTTGCACAAATGAACGAAGCAAAAGCTACAGTCCATACTCTTCTAATATGCCCATAGTTCTAAGTTTAAGAAATATCTTTATGAAAAAGCGTAAGATATGACACTTTACTTAACTTGAAAACCCTTAAAAATGGTTCAAAAACTTCTTTAGATATGCTAGTTAGGAGGCTAAGGCTAAATGCACATATAGCTGTTTGAAATAGATTAGAAAATGTTGAATATAAAGTGGTAACTAAATGTGGTTATAAAAAATATGACTGCCGGAAATGAATGCTGAAAAATCTTAAAACCCAACATTAAAATGGGTTACTTGGGATGCATGGCCGTATCGCCAACACTTGTCCTTTAACCCTTTGAGTGTGCAAGTACACTAATTTTCTTGATCAAACTGTCTATCCAAAACTGATTAAATCAGAATCCAAAAATATAAGGATTATGGATTTAATCAGTTTTGAGCACATTGGAGTAGATTTAGTCAGTTTACTTTTTTAGCCAAATAATTCAAACCTGATTTAATTTGAATTTAATCAGATTTGACAATTCTAGAATTAATCTCAAACACTCTCGTAGTCAAATCAGTCAATTTTCCTGTTTTCGTATAAATTTGGATTGCCCGTGGCCCCCACAGAAAGGGAACTAGAGTCACTTCTCAATCCTCAAGAAATAAAAGTTCAATTAAGATCCCTTAACTATTAATGCCTCAAGTAATTTTTTCATTATGGGTCCTTTAACATTGCATAATTTGTCAGCTTCATCCTATCGGTCACTTTAGTAGATCTCGAACGCAAATAAAAAGGTAATTTATGGCTCCATAAAATAGGTCACACCATGACCATGAAATTGTAGTACAATAAACACCGAACTCTCCATAAGGTGGCGTCGCCCTTTACTATGCGCCATCAAACCCCCACTCGTGCCACCAACATAACCGACATCACATCACCTCTTCATTCCATACAACCACTACTCAAATGTACTACAATTACAAATTGAACAAATTAATATCAAATCCTACATGACAGCACCCATCCCCTTAGAGCTACCAACATCTCTCCTATATTACAGTCCCCAAATAGCCATCATAAACAGACCTGTTTGTTAGCCCTAGGATTGGATAACCTAGGCTTACATCTTGTTTTGATGATAACTACACATTGATTATGTTCTAATGTGTGCTTTGAGTGTATTCTTAGTAGGCATATACATGCACACTCATGAAGACACATTTGAGAAGTTGGATAGATGGATTAAAGCCAAAGAAGCTTAAAGTTATAGTGGACATACTATGAAAGCTTCATCAAGTCCTATGTCAAAGAGCAAGAAAGAATGCAAAGGCTAAGTTACTACGATTATGATTGATCTTTACTATTATGTAACTAGTCTTGGTTTGATGCTTGGATTGATGACTATGACCTAAAAAGACCTTAGGACACCTTGTGCATTGCATGTGAGTTCATAACCTTTCACACAAGTGTGGTTCTTAAAAATGAGTGAACTTTGGAGCTCACTCAGATTTTCTCAAAAATATTTTTGGTAATCTTTTCATATCTTGATAAAACTTTTCATTAGCTTTCCAACGCAAAAAACGGCACCTCAATCCGATTTTTCTAGAGAAAGTTATGCCCAAAATAGGAAAGGGGGTTCCGTGAGGCAGCTGATAGGCAGTAGGGTAATACAGTTGACTTCATTGGAATACAGTCGACTGCATTGGTCAAAATTCAGCTCCAACGGCTATTTTCAGGACAAAACTCCAACGGCTATTTTAGAGGGAACCCAGTCGACTGCAATTGCAATTTTGCCCATATTTTGCCTATAACGGCTATATTTCATTTGCTCTCTATATAAATGATTTGGGGCTTCATCATACACCATGGAAACCACATTCTAAGCCTCCATTCATTAGAGAAACATCAAGGCTCATAGATTAAACTTTTCTCTCTTCATCTTCATGATTTTACATCATTAAAGAGAGCATCTTTGTGAGCAATTCTTTGATTGAGAGTGAGCATTCTTCAAGTCATCAATTCTCTCATCTCTCTATTGTACTAGAGCTTCATTTGTACTCATTTCCTTTCAAGAGGGTTTCTTTGTACACAATTGATCTTTGTAAAAGGATTGTGATCAAGGCTTGGGTTTGTCAAGTCTTGGGTGAGCTTTGTGGATTCAAGGCTTGTGCTTGGTGTGGGGATATCACCAAGTGTTGTAAGGGTTTTGATCTTGACCCGGAAGAAGATTGTTGCTAGTGGATTCTAGTGCTCTTGCAAGGGACTTCCTTGAAGAGGTGGATGTAGGCTTGAGGGTAGTTCAAGCCGAACCATTTAAATCTCCTTGTCAAGTATCTCTAACTCAATCTCTTTACTTATTGCTCTATAATTGCTTGAGATTGTGTAGTTAGCATCTTCATTGAAGTATTACTTGGTTTGATTGGCATTTGTGATTGTGTTTAGTTTAAATTCTCCATTAATTTTCAAAAATCCTATTCACCCCCCCCCCCCATCTAGGATTGTTTTATTGGTTTCAGTGTTCTATGTGTGCATGTGCATGTGCAGGCATGTTTGTCCTTCTATGTGCTAGTGTCTATCTTTATCTATGACTGCATCTAGGTTTGTGTGGTGTCACTATATGTGTGCACACGTTTGCTATTCTATGTGTGAGTGTTTGTCTCTTTATGACTACATGAGGAGTGTAGTATAATAAGGATATTGATAACTATAAGGGGATGGTGATTGTCATGTAGGATTTACTATCAGTTTTCTTTGGCCACGATTATTTAACCTAGGCTTATATCATATTTTGATGATAACAACATTGATAATTATATAGTCTAATACGCATTGAGTTCCTGAAGCTTTAACTATAGTCTTATAATCATGCGACAGACAATAAATGACCAAATATCGATCAAACAATTTTGAATGCAATGCTTTAATGAATCTTGTAAAGGATGACTACTTCGAAATCGGGTTGTAGTCATTCCTTTACTTTCTAACTAGACTTAAAGATTTGATCATATCAATGATTGTATCATAGTACTCGACCATAGTTTTTCTCGCACGCATAAAGAATTCATATTTTGAGAAAGAGGGAGAACAACTTTTTTGGAATACGATCGACTCATTTAATAATGCAGCCGACTCTACATTTTGGCAGAAAGGTGATACAGTTAATTGAATTACAGTACAGTCGTATGCATTATTGGAATTTCGAATTATAATAGCTAACTTTGTGAACACTGTCGACTTTATTGTGCAATACAATTGACTGCATTGTGCAATACAGTTGACTGCATTGATCGTTTTGGCACATTAAACTTTCCACCTGATTAAAACGGCTACATTTTTTTTTTCTACAACTATATAAACTGATTCTACAACCATATAAACTGATTTTGGGCATTAATGTCGATCATCTATCGCATTCTAAGCCAGAACTTCTTTCAAATACTCAAAGCTCAAAGTGTTCATTCAATCTTTCTTAAGTTTTATTGTTTTCATATTTAATTCAAGAGAGTATTCACTATGAGCTTATACTTTAGACATACATTTATAGAATCATCAATACACTCATCTCTCATTGTTCCAGAGCTTAAACTTTTATGTATCAACTTTTAGAAAGTTAATCTTTGTATACAATATTTCATCTTAGATTACTCATATCAATATTGCTTGGTGTTGTAAAGTTTTATCAAAGCCTATTCTTGGTGTGGGTATAGCATAAAGATATTTGTAAGAAGTTAGGTCTTCATCACAAAGGAAGACCATTCTAGTAGATTCTAGAGCCTTTCAAAGGAATTCCTTGAAGGGGTAAAAGTAAGCTTGCAGATAATTCGACCCGAATCATCTAAATCTTCATTGTCAAGTATGTCTAAACCTTCTTCGTTTCCATCATTGTCTTATATTTGTTGTGAGATTAGTTAACTAACATATCTGAGATATTGACTTTGAGGTACATTCATTGAGTTACCTAAGTATTCAATTTTTATTCTCAAAAGTACTTTTGGTAATGTTAAGTTTCTTAAGTAGTTTTAAAATCCTATTCATTCTCCTTCTAAGGCTATTTTATTGGTTTTATGTTTGTTCGATTTTATGTTTTTGGTATATATTTATTGTGGTGGTTGTGGGAAAAAGAAGGGGTGGTGCGGTGATGGTTGCATTTTGGTGGTAGGGGATGGGGTGCTGATGGCGCATAACAAGGATGAAGCCATCTTGTAGAGAGCTCTTTGGTTATGGCCCTAAAAGACCATGGTCATGGTTGTGACTTATTTGATGGAGCATAAATTGCTTTTATTTTATCAATATATGAAACCTGATTGAAGTAACCAAAAAGACGAAGCTGACAAATGATGCAATTTAAAGGACCAAGAATGCAACAATTTATTGAGAGACTCTTTAGCAATATGTTAATAGTTCAGGGACTATAAAATGAGCCTCTGCATATTTAGGAATGACTATAAATTACTATTATAGGACTGAAACTTCTTAAATTGTTGAAAATAATAACAATAAATGTAAGGATTAATCCCAAAACTGTACTCTCAATTTTACCTCCAGTACAGCTTTAGTACTCAACTTTGAAGGTGTGCCAAAGAAGTACCTAAGTTCAAAAAAATGACACAAGGCAAATGTCTCGACTAACGAACCACATATGCCATTAAAAGTCCAAGGTGTAGGACTTTCATTATGAAAAAAGGCCATTGTACGGCCCACGTGGAAGCTCTCTCTCTCTCTCTCTCTCTCTCCCTCCCCTTCTTTAGTACAGAGCTCCGCCCCTTAAATTAATTCAACCACCGCAGTGGTCAGCGGAGCTCCGCTGCTAAGTACCACCTCTAGATACCCCATATCAAACCCCTTCACCACCCCATTGCCACTATTTGCCATTGTCACCGCCATCGGCAGGGCCAGCACCAAGTGCGTGATGCTCAACCCCTTAACCACCTGGCCTCAACATCAATTCCATATCAAACCTCCTCGTGCTCACCATGCTGTCCCCATATGTCATCAACCTCATGCAGTATATGAACCCATACACGTGGAAGTACGGAACAGTGCACAGCTGCACTACCGACGAGGTTCTCCCCGGGGTCCCCACACGTGCTCTGATCCTCTTAGCTATGATATTCCTGTGAGTTACAACCACTCCTTTTATCTTTTCGGTGGTTCTCGAAGAGTATAGAGTAGACGTTGTATCGGAGTCGAGTTCAACATATCTATCCATCCTTCCTGACAAATTGGGGCTGACCATGGGGAGGGACTGGTGCGTGGCCTTGCTCAATCCAGTCAGGGTTAGGCAAAGCTTTTACTATAGCTTGGGAAAAGAAGCGTCAATTGTCAAGTTCGATTCCAGCAGCGGCAGGGAAAGGTTTTTTGTGGTTATGGATGAAAAAGTTTGTGTCCACTTATCAGAGGACGACACAAATCATGGTTATGGATGTTGTCTAAGTTTTTGATGGCACACATAAAAACATAGATACAAGGTGGTGGTGGTGATCTGGTGGTATTGGTGGGTGATGGTGATGGAGTATTTTAATAAAAATATCTTTTATCTATTATACAAATAAAAAAATCTTTTCAAGCAACAATTACTTTGTTATTATTGGACCGTTACAAGTATTAAGTAATATTTTGCTTTATGTCTCTTTTATTGGTCCATAAGTGTCATTACAAGTAGTTTATGACAATAGTTATTTGCATAATAATAACTTATTACAAAGATTTATTGTGTCACTTAATTAGACATATATATAAAGGTCATTCTTCTAGTTCTTGGGAGAAGAGAATTTTGTTACAAGCTCTTTCATTTTCTAGTCAACATATGATAGAGGTTGTGTCTTAAGAGACTTTCCTTTACATTTTTCTACTCACATATCAATGTTTTTCTTAACTACAAGTCTTATTGCAAGACAAGTGTACAAGTGTTTATGATTTCGTGAATGTTCTCTTAAGAGTGTGAGAACAATTGTTATATTTATGTTGGGCAAAGAAGGGTATTAGGTGAAACTTCAACTTCTCTCAAGTGGTGCAAACTTAGAGAAGTTACAGCAAATAAGAGCTGGGCTGTTGTATCCTGGAGGCGGCGCGTTGGAACCTATTGTACCCGTATACTCCGTAGGTGCGCGAACGGTCTTAAAGAGAGCGACCTAGTCCGCGCCTCAACCCAGTACTAGTATACTCATTTCGAAGGTGTTCACGGTTGATCTTTCGAACCCTTGATAGTACCTCGCATGGTAAGAACAACTCGACATTTTTAAGAGGATTGAGATAAACGTGTTTCTCGTACTCACAACTAAGAGGTAAAAATGTTCTTATGATTTTATTTACTCAATTATGAGCTTGCATATACATTGTATTAATCTTTAGAAACAATTTCCAACAATTTTAAGACGGTTAGGCCCTCTGATCCGATTTGTAATTTATTTTCTTTATTGTGAGCGTGTTATCACACATGCAAGGACTTTGGGAGTTAAACTTTGCACAACGGCTTTCAAAGGTGTACAAGACATTCTATGCGACTCATCAAAAGCTCATATGATTATAAAGTTAAACAATGATATGCGTTATGTGATATTTTTATATCACGTCAAGGTAAGTTTCTTGCCTACAATTTATCTATGTTGCATATTAAAAGAAATTATAAAAAATAAACTTGAAATAGTGGGGGCCATGAGGATAATTTACTTTGGCATTTGGAATTAAAAGGAAAAAGGGGTTATAGAGAAACAAAAAGCCTGGTTCTAACTTTCATGTATTCTTGATCTAGTGAATTGTTTTTAAGGTTAATAAAAACTTGTGTTTTGAGACATATGCATGAATGGAGTCTTACAGAGAGAAAATGAGTGGAAAGTTTTGCATATTTTAGTGAATATATTTCTATATATTTTGAGACGTAGTATTGTCACACTAATTCTTGATTTTTTTTTGTGAGCTTGAATTTATTATCAGTAAAAAAAGGATGAGTTTTATAGTGACAGTATATTTGTATGTGGATATTGCGTTACTCCATATGTGATTGAGTGCACAAAAATAATTATATAGTTGATCATATGACATTGATTATGTGATTGTTATGTGAGTGATTATGGTGCATTATTAAGTAACGGTCCAGTCTTAATGCTGCCAGTTAAGACCAGCAAAACTAGTCTTATTAACGGGTAAGCATACAAAGCAACATGGGATGAGCCTCAACAAATGCATAAATTGCATTATGATAATTGTAAAAGTAAAGTTTACATGATGGCTGACCTGTAACGGTGTGGATCGATTATTGAAACTAGTGATATTGTCGTGTATAATGCATATAAGTTACATGCCTATGGCAATAACAATTTTTAGTTTTACTAAATTATATTCTGATTACTATTATTTTTTTAAGTCCTGAGAATGTATCTGTTGAAACGTGCTATATAGTTACCTCATGATTCTATTGTCTTGGAAAATTAAGGAGAAGTTAGAGCAACTGAACTTTCAAGATCTATGTCAGTTGTTCAATATCTTGCTTGAGCTTTGTTTTGATACTTTTGCATTGGGAGTTAGATAACTATATATTTAAGCTCCATTAACATTTTTTTGAATAATGACTTTCTCATGAAAAAAAGGAAATTAGCACTCAATTGGATATGAGTTATTTGTATTTTAGTTATTAAACTATTTGTCTAAGGAGTCATGCATAGAAAGTTCTTTAATTGCATTACAAAAAGAATGCATTAGTATTTGGGATTTTCAAAAGTTAGATGTGAATCCAAAAAGACAATAGTTTTGAAATTGAGACGCTTTTCAAAATCTGGGAGCCTTAAAAAAGGCATACTTATATACATGTAAAGTTACTTTCGAAAAGCACAAATATTTTGCTAGAAGTTGAAAATAGGGATGATTTTGCATTGGAAAAGTTTTGGGTAGCAAAGTGAAATTTGGTAAAGATGACCAATTAAAGCTTTGAAAATTTGATGCTCAACATGTTTTAAGGAATTGATGTTACTTTTTCGTTATTGGATATTGATATTTAGAAAACAAGATCATGTGCATATTTGAAAAAGTTTGAGTATGTGTATTTGGCTATGTTGGCTAAAGCTATATTCTCATGTACATGAAAGCATCAAAATAGAAATGTTTATTGCAAGATAGCATGATAGAAAAAATACATAAAATTGATCCCTTTTTCAAATTTGATAATTTGAATTAGCAAAATGAGCATTATTTATTAATTCTCTAGAAGTTGAAGCTTAAACATATGTTAGAATGTTTTGTTAATTTTTGAAATCTCTTGAAAATATTTCAAGAAGTTATGACCACAACAATGATTTCGTAAAACTATATCGTGATTTAGTATTGATGCTTTTCTAGAAAAGATCTGAACATACAATTTTTTTGGATAATGGAAGATGCCGAAAAATGTATGTGTGTTATGTTAATCTCAACGTGCTCATAAGAAAATTAGGGTCATGGACCTCACGTTGGAATTTTATATTGATGACGGTAAACTGCATGTCATGCTTATTGACAGTGTGATACTTTTTGCAGTTAAGTCCACTTATAAATTTATCTAAAAAGAAATGTCGCTAATCAAGTCTAATCTATTACTTGAAGTAATGTTTGAGCTCCTGTAGATTTTTTATTCATATGGCCTGTTTTATTTGGTGTGAATTTTGTATCTAACGTGCCTTACATCGAAATTTTCATGTGAGTGTAGCATTTCGCATCCCATATATCTTGAGGCATAATATGCAAGAGCAAGGTAAGAGAGAAAAAGAAAAAAAATTAAAACTGAGCAGATGCTTATATGTTTCGTTTGGGCATATCTCAACTATGAAATGCAATGGTTGCTTGCCTATTCTATATTATTTTTGACATAAAATTCAATGTTACTAAAGGAAGGTCCATAGGAGAATTCCGAAACATGTCCACATAAGAACTTATATGAATTTGCTAGTACCATAAATCCTTTTTTGTTGCCAGAAAATTCGTTGTGATATTGCATGTATTATATGATTAATATGCATACACCGCAAAATTAAGGACATGAAAGTATGGATCTTGAACTCGAATTTTGTCGTTGGCCGAAAACAATAATGATATTGCACGTGCTATATGAGTGATATACGTGTATCAAGAAAATAAGCTTATGAAATCATGCATCTTGTCGTGCATTATATTTCTTGTAACTATTAATGTCACTGTGCATGAAAATTATGGGAATATCTCTGGTTTATATACATGGTTATGGTTATTATTGATAGGTTAAACATATCCACATCGTTGTGCTTTGTTTGTGGGAGCTCTCAAGGGAGATACATGTGTATCGACAAAATATACTAATGATGCATTGTCATCATCTTGTATTGCGACAGATTTCTTGTTAAACTACTTTTGTGGGATATGAAAAAATTTATATATATGCTTTGGAAAGGCTTAAAGTTTTTTGATTAATAAGCTAAAAGTTTTGAGTTCCCCAAAAGTATTTTGGGATACGACCATTCTTTGGAGTTGGTTTCAAGACTTACACATAATCTAATGTGCATTGTGATATTTTGAGAATTTTGAAGGAAAATACTGAATTTGGAAGTGAAAAAAAAAATTGTGGTTTTACTCTTAGAAAGAGAGAACAAAAGAGTTTTTTTTCTTTATCCACGCTATACAAAGTTTTTAGATTTTTTAAAGTCAAGAGATAGAGGTATCTCTAATATGTGACATGCCGTTGGATACAAAAAGGTTGAGTAGCTCCTAGTAGTAGGCTACTGGTCATACGTTTGTGATTCCTAGTAGTAAGACTACTGACTACTAGCATGGCCGTAGGGAATGACAATTATTTTTGGGTAAAAGGAAGCGAACTGACGGACCCTTATCCTTTTATGGTGAGTTTATATTAACTCGACATGTGTCTCAAATTAAAAATGTGATGGTATTACATGGACAATATTACAAATTTTAGCCTCGATAAATTGTTTGCCTAATTGAGGTGAGGTAAATGTTGCCTTAAAATGAAAAATAGGTTGGTTATTGCACTATTTGTGAAAGTAAATTTATACCACCTGTTAATCAGACCTCTGTTGAAATTTATGTGATAAATTATGAAACTCTAGCTAGAGGCAAAGGTCTGATGTACATCGAGGGGGATGAGACTTAAGCCCAAGTTTGTATAAGTCACCTATAAGGATACAACCACCTAAGGACTGCAGATCCCAAGAACTAGGCAGGAGACTAACGAATTATAGAGTGACTTGGGTTTATACATGCCCTATTCTTGTCTTATGACGAGGTGTCCCTCCCTATGGTGTAAGCACATGTTTCTCGTAACGATATTGGAGGTTAAGATTATTTATAATCTCTTAATGGGTTTTATAGCTCATACGGGTAGGATGTAATAGTTACGAGAGCATCCTTGATAGACTCACCTATATGAGTGTGGAAGTGGGGCCGCTTCCTATGAGATTTGGGCTAATCTCTAGAGCACTCATGAAAGCTGGGATAAAGCACAAGGCCATAATGTGCTGGCTTGAGAAGCTTGGTTGAGAATACCTTGAATATCATGTGCGTGATACGATTCTACATGTCCTTAAGTAGTCATCATTTCAAGGCTGAGCTACTTTGACTCTAGTACGAGAATTGTTGAACGCTAAGTGAAGGTTTCAAGGCTGAGCTACTTTGACTCTAGTACGGGAATTGTTGAACGCTAAGTGAAGGTTTCAAGGCAGAGCCACTTTCATGATGCATGATATTCAATCTTTGCCCAACTATGTGTTTCATTATTTTTATTAAAATAAGTGGGGGATTGTTAGAGTATTTTAATGAAAATACCTTTTATCTATTATACAAATAAAAACATTCTTTTCAAGCAATAATTACTTTGTTATTATTGGACCGTTACAAGTATTAAGTAATATTTTGCTTTATGTCTCTTTTATTCGTCCATAAGTGTCATTACAAGTAGTTTATGACAATAGTTATTTGCATAATAATAACTTATTACAAAGATTTATTGTGTCACTTAATTAGACATATATATAAAAGTCATTCTTCTAGTTCTTGGGAGAAGAGATTTGTGTTACAAGCTCTTTCATTTTCTAGTCAACATATGATAGAGGTTGTGTCTTAAGAGACTTTCCTTTACATTTTTCTACTCATATATCAATGTTTTTCTTAACTACAAGTCTTATTGCAAAGACAAGTGTGCAAATGTTTATGATTTCGTGATCATGTTCTCTTAAGAGTGTGAGAACAATTGTTATATTTTTGTTGGGGAAAGAAGCGTATTCTCAAGTGGTGCAAACTTAGAGAAGTTACAGCAGATAAGAGCTGGGCTGTTGTATCCTGGAAGCGGCGCGTTGGAACCTATTGCACCGATATACTCTGTAGGGGCGCGAGCCGTCTTAAAAAGAGTGACCTAGTCCGCGCCTCAATCCAGTACTAGTATACTCGTTCCGAAGGTGTTCAAGATTGATCCTTCAAACCCTTGATGGTACCTCGCATGGTAAGAACAACGCGGCATTTTTAAGAGGATTGAGGTAAACGTGTTTCTCGTACTCACAACTAAGAGGCAAAAATGTTCTCATGATTTTATTTACTCAATTGTGAGCTTGCATAGACACTATATTAATCTTTAGAAACAATTTCCAACAGATGGTAGTAATGGGTAGTAATGGGGTTAATGGGTAATGGGTGATGGGGTATAGAGAGAGATACAAAGTTTTTTTAAAGAGAGAGAGAGAGAGAGAGAGAATGTTTTTTAAAGAGAAGAGGTTTTCTTAGAGAGAAATATTTTCTTAGAGAGGGAGAGTTTGTTTAGATAGAAGAGTTTTTTTTAGAGAGAGATATATATATTTTTATAGAGAGAGAAGAGTTTTTTAGAGAAAATAGTTCTTTTAGAGAGAGTGTGAGAGAGAGTTTTTTTTTGTTTTGTGAGAGAGAGAGAGAGTAAAAAAGGACGGTCCACGTAGTCACGTGGACAGACTTTATAACGGCATCTGTGGTCCATTAGCCGAGGTATTGAATTGGGTCATTTTTTTAAACTTAGGTCTTCTTTGGTACACTTTCAAAGTTAGGTACCAAAGCTGTACTTGAGGTAAAGTTAATGGTACAGTTTTAAGATTAGCCTTAAGTGTAATTATGACGAAGTAGACAACAGCTGGGTGAGGTGTGGACGATTCACGCCCTTTTGGATAATCACCTAGTACAAAAAGGTTTTGACACGTTGCCTCCAGAATACAACAACCTAACTTAAATTGTTGTTTCAACCGTAAAGCAGAAGCTATACTCGAAAACGCTACTAATATGCCCCTAGTTCTATGTTTAGAAAATTTTCATGAAAAAGTGTAAGATATAAAACTTAACTTGAAAAACCTTAGAAATGGTTCAAAAGCTTCTTTAGATATGCTCTTTAGGAGGCTAAGGCTCAATACACATATAGCTGTTCGCAAAAGATTACAAAAATATTGAATATAAAATGGTACCTAAGTTTGGCAATACAAAATATGACAGTTGGAAATGAATGCCGAAATTCTTACCCAACATTAAAATAGGTTGCTTCACGGGTTTATTTTATCTAGTATAAGCATGGTGGAATGTGCCATATCAAACTTGGGATGCATAACCGTATCTCTAGCACTTGTGTATAATCCTTTGAGCATCTGAGTACACTCAAGCACAAGTAACTATACGATGCCAATGACTTGGCACGTATAAGCTCCTAAAGGTTTCCTTACAAGAACCAACATGGCATCAGACAAGTATTTTTAAAAAAGTATGAGTACGTAACAAATGAAATATTTTCACAAAATGATTTTTGCAATTAAAAAGGAGAATCACTCCGCCTCCGAGGCTTGCAAGTGTACACATAAACATATTGTAAATTACATTTCAGTGAAGGGAGACCAAATATGCAAGCAAGAAGAATCGAAACCAATACCTTATTAAACTAGAGCTTTGATACCATGCAAAGTTGTCATCTATTCTAAAAGTTCAAGCTTTAAATTCTTAGAGTATTTTAACAAACACTAGGCACGCATGCGAGGCCCACTAACCATCCACCAAGCACACTAGAACAGCTCCAATTGCATTATAGAGAGTGTAACGTCCTGGCTTTTTAGAGGTGTCCAAAATAACTGTTAGTTGGTTGAGAGAAACAATGGTAAATTTCAGTGACAAGTTTTGATTGGTATAAATTATTAAAGGTTAGAATTCTTTTATAGGTAGAAATGATATGATGCAAAACTTTGGAAGTAGTTACTGTGAAAAAGTCAAATGCGGGTATCAGTGGCATGTGCACTTGTGGCTTGTGAAATATGATCTTGGAGGACTTGCCACCTCTTACTTCAGTGCTGAGTTACCGTTTGAATATTAAAACGAAGAAGGTGAATTTGGAATGCAGTTAGGATAAGGAGAAAGAATAGCAATAAAAAGAAAGAAGGGAAAATCGTGAGGGGTTACGGGAGTGAAATTAAGGAGGAGAAAGAAAAGGAATGAAAGGAAATAAAAGTGATGGAATTAGAGAAGGCGGCAGCCATCCAAGAAGAACATAATAGAGAAGGATAACAGAGTAATGAAGATTGATGTTTGGGAAAACTGCACAAAATACTCCTGTGATTTGGAGGTATTGCAAAAAGGCTCTCAATGTTAATAAAAGTTACAAGGAGACACTTGAGTTAGCAAAAGTGTTGCTACAGACGATTGTCATAATATAATGATAGAGATGTCTAAATTGCCCCTCTATATAACCCCTAATTTTAGATCTATATTTTCTTTTTTTTTAAATGATGCCCATCGCCGGTCTTGGTCGCTGGCCGTTTTCTAGTCGTTCGGCTGGCACCCCAGCCCTCGTCGGTGACCGGCGTTCCCTCAATTCCTCCTTTTCTCCCCTGTCTCCCTTCCCCTTTCCCCTTCCATCTCGTCCCATGGCCTCATGTTGCCTCACCTACTTTCTTGTGCCGGCCCTAATTAGGTCTTAGGCTTTTGGCTATAAAGGGCAAGTTGGATTTGCGGCAGTGTGGCGAGGGTGGTGGCACCACCCCTCTGCTCGAGATTTTTTATGATGGGGCTGGCGACCTAGATCGAGTTGGCGGTGGGGTTTGTAGTGGGAGAAATGAACAGGTGGTCGCGGTTGATGGTGGGGTTAGCGGCGGCGGCAAAGGGTTCATGGTGGGTGGCCGGGATTAGTGGCATTGTATGTGGAGGAGTGGATGGTGGCAAGAAATAGGCAGCGGTGGTGGTGGATAGGGTGTGATGAGGGTGGCGGCTAGGGTTTTGGCTGTGAGAGTGGCAGCTAGGGTTTTGGTTGGTGATGGTGGCGGGTAAAGTTAGGGTTTGGTTAGAACGGAGAAGAAATTGAGACTTGAGTGGGAGTCAAAAAAGAAAGTGAGGGTACTTTCGTCTTTTCAACATATTAAAAATCTATCAAAACGCACTTTTTAAGAGAGTGAATATCACATCCTGTCAACTTGGATGATTTCTTTAACGGTTGCAGAAAAAATTGACACCGCAGGAGGCCATTTGGAACTTTTGTAACTCTGAGGTTTTTTTTTTCCAATAGGTCCAAACCATAGGGGTATTATGTGCAATTGACCCTAGATGTTTTGCTTGGCTTACTCGTGACTTAGGTAAGGGTAAATTAATATCACTATTCTTTCAATTCACGTCATTATTTTTTAACGTTAAAGTCTTGTTCAAATACTTTATCTTGAATTTAAGTATCTTTTTATTAAAATATTCTGTGACGGGGCTTAAGTACTTTTGACCAATAACAATGATTCAGTGATTTGTCTACATGCATGATATGTTAATGATTATGATACAATTGAGCTTTGGCGTGTCTCTTTGAAGATATTGGAGACAAGACACTGAAGTGTTATGATTGATTTGCAAAATAAAAATTCAGTTGGTTTACCAATTGTTCGGAGTACTAAGACACAATTATATTAATTGTTCGTCTATCGAGTATTTTGTTCATCGATTGTTTAGCGTCTTTATTATGATCCAATGGTGCTATAATTATCCAACGTACTAGGCTACCCGGCTCCCTCCCCAGTATTCACCATTCAAGTGCAGATTATTATTTTGATGAGCTGATGCTAGTGGAGATGCGAGCGAGATTTGCACTGGAGTTTAGAAATGCTCGTAACTTATTTTTAGGTTTTGTAATTGATTGAGATGGTGTTGCTATTATGTTCCAAAATATTTGAATTATGTTATTAGAGATTTGGGCAGAGAGAGGGGTGGGGGTTGGAATTTATAAATGGACTTTATGGCCAAATGAGCAAAAAATTAGCAAAATTAGCAAAATTAGCAATGTGGGAGAGACATCACACATTGTGTGGCTCAACTTGACAGATACATAAAACTTCTCATGATTTCTCAAAAAATAAAATAAGTGGAGCTGCTGCGTCCTAAATACTTACTATTCTTGGCCTACAGGCAATGGTTGCTATTAGCACTAGCTAGATAGCGAAAAACTCTCTCCGTCTCACATAATTTGATCAACTTTTTTTTTTTTTTGTCATTCCATTAAAATTTCTTATTTTCAGATTAAGAAAGATTATGTAGGTACTTTTACATATTTACCCTTTTTACATTATTCTTTTATTTTATTTCTCTCTTTACAGTTAAATCTCTATCAACTCATTTTCTCTCTCCTGACCCATTTTCTTACACCTTTTATTTTTGTTGGTAAAAGTCCTTGTATTCATTTCACCAAAGAAGTACAACCTATTCACTTTACATACCAAAACTATGTGATATCTTCTATATACAGCTAAACAAAACTCTATAGGTACCCCTCAATTAACTAAATCCAACTCATTAAACATTAAGCTAAGATGCACATATGAAAATTCTTTCCGACAGTCCCCATTCTTCACAAATTCTCTTATTCCTTGCTGTAGGTTGTATCTTATTCCAGCTGCACACTCTCCATTTTATCCATTGTTGAATCACCTGCCAGCAACTTTCATGTCTTACTTGCATCTTCTCAAAGACCCTTGCATTTCTTTCTTGCCAAATTCCATACATAACTGCTGTGATGAACAGTTTAATCAACTTTGTTTTAAAGCTTTTTCCTCTGAAATGGTGTGTTGCATACTCCATGAACTGGTCCCAGGTTGTGATGGGTACCTTAACCCCTAGCTTGTTGAAGATTGTCTTCCATATACCTTGAACATAAGGGCATTGAATAAAGAGATGACTTCTATTTTCCTGCTGGGAATTGCACAACTCACACTTATCATCATGTATCATGTTCCACTTTTTCAATTTATCCTTTGTTCTTAGCCCATTCTTGCAGACCATCCACATCATCACTGAGCATCTTGGTATGTTTCCAGGAAACCAAACAAGTTTCCACCATTTCACAATGTTTGCCTTAGTTCTGAAGTGCTTCCAAGCTGAGTTAATGGTGAATTGTCCACTGGGGTGGAGATCCCAGGACAATGTATCTCTGCTGTCAGATCTTAGAGCTGGCATAGAGGTGATGATTAGGTTTGCTTCTCTTAAAGAAGGAGATCTAGCAGCTAGCAAACCCCAAGTTTGATCTAGGATGATGTCTACAACTTTTGAGTCTACATCAAGGCCAGAGTCATAGGCAATTCGCATCCCATATTTACTTGTTAGAATACCACAAGGCAACCACTTATCCTTCCATAGCCACACATCCTTCCCATCTCCAATTATGTAAGTGCAGAGTTGTTGAAATCTTGCCCTTAGTTTTAATAGTTTGCACTAAGTCCAAGAGAGTGTGGCTGGTGCTTTGAATGTCCATATGTGTCTTTCTTTGATAATGTAGCTATGGCACCATCTCACCCACAAGGAATCCTTCTTGTGAGCCAAGTCCCAGAGGTGCTTGCATATGGCTGCTTGATTCCATTCATCTATCCTTTTGATTCCCAATCCTCCTTCACTCTTAGGTAGACACACCTCTTTCCAGGATATTTTTGCACCAGTACACCTCACATCCTTCCCATGCCAAATAAAGGCTCGAATTTTCCTCTCAACAATCTTTATGATCTTCTTTGGCAAGATAAAGATACTACACCAATATATTTGCATGCTTAATAACATAGATATGGCTAGTTGAACCCTGCCTGCATATGATAGGTGTTTAACTGTCCAGCTTGTTATTCTCTTTGTTAATTTCTCAATCAATACTTGGCAGTCTTTGTATTGAAGCTTTGTAGCAATTAGGGGTACCCCCAAGTATGTCACTGGAAAATGACCAAGGGTCACACCACTAATTCTCACAAGTTCTTCAACTTGCTCCTCCTCAACCCCAGCCAAGTATATAGAGCTTTTATTCAAATTAGGGGCCAAGCCTGATAACTCTTCAAACTTTTGCAAAGCTTCTTTAATACTCAGCAATGATTCCTTATCAGCCTTAGTCAATAGGAATAAATCATCTGCAAAACACAGGTGACTTATTTGTAAACTCTTACATTTTGGGTGATACTTGAAACTATCCTGACCTGCACAGAAATCCATAATGGCTGTGAAACCTTCCATAACCACCAGGAACAAGTAGGGAGAGATAGGATCACCCTGTCTTAGGCCCTTTTTGCTTCCAAAATAGCCATCCATACATCCATTCAAGTTAATTGAAAACCTGGCTGTAGTGACACATTTCATAGTCCATTCAACAAACTTACTCGGGAACTGCATAACTTCCATCATTTTCTGTAGGAAATCCCATCCCACATAGTCATAAGCCTTCAGTAGATCTATTTTTAAAACACATCTTGGGTGCCCTCCTTTTTTATGATAGTTCTTGACTAATTCCTGCATTAGCAAGATGTTATCAGCAATATTCCTATTAGCTACAAATGTTGATTGCCTTGAACTGATGAGCTGTGGTAGTACTCTTTGTATTCCGGCACATAAGACCTTGGAAATGCATTTATACACCACATTGCAACATGCAGTAGGTCTGAATTCTTTCGTTGTACTTGGACAAGGCACTTTAGGGATTAAAGTCTAAGCAGTGTTGTTAAAAATCTGAACTCCTTTAGATTTGTCAAAAAACTCCTTAATAGCTGCAGTCACATCCTGTTTGACTATTTCCCAATTTTGCTGGTAGAACTCTGAAGTATAGCCATCTGGGCCAGGTGCCTTGTTGTGCTTTAATGAGAACATTGCCTCGTGTATTTCTCTTTCACTTATAGGGGCACACAGCATAGCTTGATCCTGACTGGAGACTCTTTTCTTGATGACTTCCATTAATCTCTCTTTTGTGTGTTCATGTACATGGACTGAGTTTCCAAGGAACTTTTGAAAATGTGCAATAGCTTCCTTGTGTACTTCCTGTGTTCCCACAATCTGCTCCCCATTCTCATTCTTAATTGATAAGATTTTATTATAAGATCGGTGAGTTTGGACCTTTTTATGAAAGTATGCAGTGTTCCCATCTCCAAGTTTAATCTCCTTTATCCTTGCTTTCTGAAAGTAGAAGGCCTCCTCAGCTTGAACCAGCTCATTATATTGTCCTTGTAGTTCTTTTTCCATAGAAAGTAAAGACTGATTCTTGTTTTGCAGAATTTCCTTTTGCACAGCTTCAAGTTCCATAAATTTTGCTGATGTTCTAGCTGATATTTGGCTGTATTGTTCTGTATTCAGTCTCCTTAGTGCTGGCTTATGCAATTTCAACTTTGCATTCAATCTGTGGCATGCATCCCCAGTCACCATTTCCCCCCAAGTCCTTGTAACTATTTCTTTGAAGCTGCTATGATTCATCCAAAAATTGAAAAACTTAAAAGGTTTTCTTCCTTGCCATTGCTTTAGGTCAACATGTATAGTAAGCAATGCATGATATGACAGGCCTGGCACATGTATGTCCACTTGAGTATTCGGATAAGCCTTCATCCAACCACTATTTTGCATAGCTCTGTCTAGTCTTCCCATGATCATATCATTTTCTCTTTTGTTACACCAGGTAAATAGCATACCTCTAGTGTTCATATCCTCCAGTTGACATGTACACTGATTGAATTCTAGCACATCTCTTGTATTTATGCCAAGTCTGCCTACTTTCTCATGGGAGTATCTCACCACATTGAAGTCACCAGATACCATCCAAGGAGCATTTCCTATTTCCTGTGCATCATGCTCTAGATTCTTACACCTTTTTATTCTCTCTCTCTCTCTCTCTCCAAATTTAACACTCCACTAACTCATTCTCTCTTCTGACCCACTTTCTTCCCCTCCTCTCTCTAAAGGGTAGGATGTGAAATACATAATATATCACTTAAATCCTTACTCTGTGTGCAAAAAAAAAAAAATTTGATCAAATCCAAGTTTCTGCAAGAAGAATGCACCAATGAGGAGTCTCCACTTTCAGCTTAGAAATATGAAAAGCAAAATTAGCAGGTACCATAAGCTGATTCATGAGATAATCAATGAAGGATTGCCAAATTATGACATGAGCTAGCAATGCAATTTTCTAAGCTCATGGTTTCGGTCCACTTGGTGCACTAACATTGCCTCTAGAACGTACGCTTAACTTTGCTTTAAATCAAGTCTATATTTTCGTAGCCAACACCTCAGAAATATCAATTCGTCACAAAAAAAATTAAACCTAAAATTGCAACTTAATCCTTTAATTTACTTGTTTTCATCTGTGCTAGTGATCGGTCTTCCCCTTAGCATACTTCCCTAGTCTCTCCAATTCACTTTCACGTGTCAAAGGTCAGTGATCTCTATTTTTAGACCATCTCTGGAGCTAATTTCCCAAGCAGTCGTGGACGCCGTGAAAATAATTGACCAACGGATGGCGTATTGCCTATTTCCGTGTAGGGTTGACCCTGATTTGTTTCTACCAATAATGCATTTTATTCGTTTAAATACTGGCAGAACAAACAATAAGTTTGTTACTTTAGCAGTACCCTTTTTTGTAGTAGCACAAAGTGAAAAAAAGGAACTGACTACACAAGCACAAGAGAGCACAATTAGATTTCACAGGGTGCTACACTTGAACTGAGGAACAGTTCATGTCGCCTAGAATCAGAGGTACCAGAGAGAAATATCTGAAGCAAGGGTGTTCACTGCAACATGGCTTACGTCAACTTGACCGAGATCGGGCTTCTAACGAATCGCTTGCTAGAGTACCATTTCAGAGATCCTTGAACATATGGGCTGTTCACATCCGGAGCTAACCGGCTAAAAGTCACTTGATATGTCATTTGTTGGTTTGCCTTGGAGAAAACAAGCCTATTGGGCTTGACAGTCACAGCTACACCTGGTGGTGGAGAAACCTCCAGATCGTAAGATGAATTAGGCTCACCAACGTTAGTCACTGTCCTTGTGAATGTTGTAACGGTTGACGCCATAAGTGAGATAGAAAAGGAAGGATAGTTGAGCTGAGCTTCTGGTATGCTCTCTGAGCATTGAATTACTCGTCGGGAGATCATTCCAATCTGTTTATCTGAGTAACCCAACCCGCATAAGAAACTTAAGTAATCATTGGGCTTGATGTCGTAAACAAGACCTGGATCGTTGGCTCTGGATGGGTTGACATGGCCTGCACCTATGGCAAATATATCAGCTGGAAGGGCTTTTTCATCGATAATAGGAGTTCCGTTCAGGTTCAGCAAGTCAGCAGTGGTCATGATTGCCGACTTAATGGCAGCTGGAGACCAACTAGGATGCGCACTTTTGAGCAATGCTGCGACGCCACTAAGGTGAGGGCAAGACATCGAGGTGCCGGAGATCATGTTGAATGTCGATTTTGTGATGGTGCTGTTGTCTACTGAGAAAGGCCATGCAGCAACAATGCTTACACCAGGGCCTATGATGTCTGGTTTGAGAATACCAGGGCTTGCCAAGCTGGGACCTCTTGAAGAGAATGAAGTGACCTCGGGAGCATATTTTACTCCTATTACAGTTCCGCCGAATAAGATTGTAGCCATTGGCCATTTTGACGACTTTATGTACGCTTTGATCTTTGATCCACCTTTGAAACCCACATGTGTTGCTGGGAGAACGTGTGGCAGCTATTGTACTTTCACCATTGTCGACATCGCTCATCATAATCATGGCGGCGCCACCAGCATCCTTCACTGTTTGCCCTTTGTCAATCCTACCTATGCCACCACCTCTCTCACACAGCACAACCTTTCCTTTGACATCAATGTCCTTGAACGATCCAATACCGCACAATGAATTCGAGATATTTAAATCCTCGTTGACTCCAGTGGGATACACGAGAGGCATCAACGTGCTGGGGAAACTTTTAGGCTGGAAAAGTGACTCACCTTCTAGTTGGAGCTTATTTCCGAGCATTGCTGTTGCCTTAATGCTTCTATCAATGGTGCTAGCACCGACAGTGAGAATCCAAGGGGCTTCATTTGATAGCGAAGCATTGAATGGCCCTGAATTACCCGCGGAACAACTCACGAAAATTCCCTTTTCCATCGCTCCAAATGCACCTATAGCAATGCTGTCTTGGAAGAAAGCAGCGGAACCTATACCTAGGGAAAGAGAAAGCACATCGACGCCATCTTCAACGGCAGCGTCCATTGCTGCCAATATGTCAGTCTCGGTACAGTCCTCCACCGAACAGACTTTGTAAATGGCCAAGTGAGCAAGAGGCGCCATGCCTGCTGCGGTGCCATTGGCATTGCCAAACACATTGGCATCTTTGACCATGTTTCCAGCAGCAGTACTCGAAGTATGTGTCCCGTGGCCTTCCTCGTCAATAGGCAAGGGAGTAATTTCCCCGTTCAAGAAACTCCTTGCCCCGATCAATTTGTTATTACAAGCAGTGCCATTCAGTAGACACCTTCCTTTCCATTTAGCCGGGGGCGGCGGTACGCCTAAGTCGCTAAAGGAAGGATGGCCCGGAGTTACTCCTGTGTCCAAGACACCTATAATCACTCCTTTCCCATAGTTTGAGTCTCCCCAAACTCCCATAGTCTGTTGCAACCCCAAGAAGCTTGGACTATGAGTTGTATGCAAAGCATACACTCTCTGAGGCCTCGCGAACACAAACCCGTCCTTTTTCTCCATCGCTTTGGCTTCCTCAGGTGACAGCCTGGCTGCAAACCCGGTGACCACATTGCGGTACGAATAAACCAATCGCGAACGCTCACTGGGGCTTGCAATGTTTGTCGGCATAAAAGACCGGTACCAGCTCTCTAGGTCCTCTGGTTCGGACAACAGTGGGCCATTGGGTGACTTCACGTGGACAATGTAAGTCTCCAGGCCTGCATTGCGTGGCACTGAAGATTCTACTTCCTTGGCCAAGCTTTGATAGTTACTACAGAAGCAAGTTAGGAGAAGAACGGACATGAAAGCCACGTTTGGCATCTTTCTATATCTGCTGCACTTGACGTTCAAGAACTAGAAACTGCTAGTCCTTTGAGTGAAAATTACATGCAGAAACTCCATACATATATAGTAGTAGCCTGAACAGAAGGAATCTTGGTATCACCGATTGCCGGCTCTGCCAAATTGAAGAAAGAGTTACGATTGGACGTTTGAAGGACGGTTTCGTCATGATGAATTAGAGTACATGCATGACACACCACAAGAGCTGAGAAAACCAGTGTCTGTCTGCATTAGGACTGATGTTACCCGGTGACCATTAGAAGGGTGATTTAACTTAACCAAGCACTTTTTTTTGTATAATATGGCAACTTTTCTTCTCCTACACCGTTGGAAGTTAGTGCAAGAGTATAGTTATTGGATGGCCTTCCGGAAGGGCTTCACTTGATCATCTAGTCAGCCAATTAGCGCACTGCCAAAACGGTCTACATCCATGCATATATGTAACTTTCTTTGCTTTTTCTCCCTCTACAATCATGGTTCTAATCATGAGCTGCTAACCCTTTTGTTTCTGCCCTCCACAACGATGGCTATGTTTATGCGCAACGGTGATATTGCACAACGTGGTTAGCAAAAAAAGCCATTGAGCTTAATTTTCTTTAGGTACCGTGTTGGTTGCATTTATGTCATCTTCCCAAAACAAACAAAAAACCAAAGAAAGAAAGCAAGAAAGAAACAGCGTTTTATTTACAATTTGTATTTCATAATCCAGTGTTTCCTTATGTTAAGAGTATTTGAGTATTCTAGGATCATGATACGATAACTACTAATAGTGATGACTTGATATTGTTTAGATCTTGGTGGTTAGGTTGAGATAAAGTCTGATAGACTTAAATCTTATCTTATTTAATATTTACACCTTTAAGTATAGGTGTGCTGTACTCAACGAATTCATTGTGAATGAAATACTCCTTCCGTCCCTAAAAAATTGATCATATTTTCTTTTTGGACCGTCTCACAAAAATTGATCACTTTCAAATTAGGAAAGATTCTGTAGGTATTTTTACATATATACCCTTTTTTACTTTTTTTATTCTATTTCTCTCATCACATTTAATTCTCTACCAACTCATTTTCTCTCTCCTGGCCCACTACTTTACACTTTTTATACTATTTCTCTCTCCACATTTAACACTCTACCAACTAATTTTCTCTCTCATGTCCCACTCTCTTCCCCTCCCCCCTCTCTACAAGGTAAAATGGGAAAGACACAATATATTACTTAAATTCTTAATATACATGTAAAGTCAAATGGATCACTCTTTTAGGGACGGAATGCGTACTATTTTATATTTCTATTTGGTATCACATTTCCTGATTTCGATGATCGTTCACCTTCCGCTTGATTTCGATAGTCGTTCACCTTCTGCTTTCCGGCTGATGACCTCAACTGTTTGCCCGGCCAAACCTTTTTTTTTCTCCTTTCTTTCTTCTTGTCGAGTATTCGAACAAATCACCTTGGTTTTATTTCATGTCATCACCTCCCAAGATCTGTCTACTTAGTATACCCATTCAACACCAAAATCTAAACAATAACAAATTAATTACCATTTCTAGTAGATATCTTATCACGATCCCTAGATAACTCAAATGCTCTAACGTTAGAACACTTTCATGGACATCATTTGCTTTGCTATCATTTCTGACAATCTTTGCTTTTGGTTAAGGATTATGGTTCCGGTATGTGTCTGGTTTAAGCAGAAGTATATGGCAGGCCGCCGAAGTGGAATAAGAATATCTGCATACACATGCTGAAATTTTCCTACTGAACCCTATTACTGAATGTACCGATCCCTTGCCGGCTTGCCGTACTAAAGATTCTTTTCGGAAAGGGGTGTTCTGTGAACGTATTGTTATAGTAGCAAAAGAAAGCAGATACTTGAGAAGAACAGTTGTTCTTGTGGAGATGCCAGTCTAATAACCAATCACATTGTAATTGTAACGTTTAAAAGAGATAGATCTGGTATATGTATGCTGTTCATTACCATGCGAAAATCAATTCTCAATCCGGGGTTTTAAATTTAAGGGTATGTTTGATAACGCAATTAAGTATTTAAAATTTAAAGTTTTCAATAATTATCAATTAAGTGCGTTTGATATGTTAAACCTTGTATCACTTACAAAATTAATTAAAACAGCATAATAATTAAGAATATGAATTTTTGAATTTTTTGATTCAAAAATAATTTTCTTAAATACTAGAAAATGTCCAAAAATAACAATTAAAACTTCTAACAAAAATCAAAGTCCCATAATTTTCATGATATCTTTATAGTATATAAGAAAAATATGGAGAATTGAAATTTATAAAGCACTGAAACAATTTTAAAATCATTCATTTTGTTAAATAAAATGCGATATAGGTTAAGGTATTAAATCAACTCAGAAATTTCTGAAACTTAATATAATTTTTCCTTTTACTATAAAAACATTGTTGTAATTTTTTTCAGAATTAAAGAATTAAATTTAAAGGCTCAAACAAGTTTTAGAATAATTGCACTTGCGAATATATTAAAAATATCAAACGATATCAGAAAACTATGAAATTTTCATAGTAATTCTAATATTGTCCTAAGAACATTTCTATAAAGTTTTATCACTTTTCAACAATCCTACAATACCCAACAGTCACGTGATACAACTGTAAAGCACAGTGTACCACACACTGCACGAACCCATTTCCCCACTTCATCTTCTTCCTCCTTTCACGTTCTGTCCAACCCAGAACACACTCTCCAGCTCACTACTGTTCACGCAGCTTCACTCTCACCCCTAGCACACTACAATTCACTCCATTAACATACATATATATACACTATATCTACACATTCATTCATACACTCACAACACACACAACCATGCTCAATACACACTACCCATTAGAGCTACTACCTCACTTTATTGCCAATCATACTCACACCATTTTCTCTTTGTTTTGTGCTCACACAAACCCATTTCACAGTAGCCACTCCTTCGTCTCTCAAGCACCACAACACCCATAAACAACCACACAACAGATACACACTACTCTCATGCTCACGCTACACATCCAACAATACCCAGCAACTGTTTCTTCAACACCTCAAGTCCAAAGAACCCCTTGAACATATAAAGCTGAGAACCAAGAATTATATAAAAGCCGAGACAGAATTGCAAAGCTGTGCATCCATAAAGAACACTTTAAGCAACAGGTTCAGTTTGCAAAGATAAAACCAAGGAAGAATCAGCAACTTCTTACCAATGTACTTCCGTTAAAACCTTCCCTTTCACAGATTCAAACTTTTAGAACAAATGTTGCATCTTTCTTTCAGCACTGTAACATTTAAACAATCGGAAACCACATATTTGCCTAATAAATATGAACTTCCAGAGCCGCAGACCATGAAGGTACAGCACATCCCTGCTGCATTACCATGGCAGCCATGGCTGCCTTTACATTCGGCTTCACACAGCCACATGGCTGTCCCCATTTCCATTTCTCAAACCCCACAACACACCCTTGCTGTGTATGGCCCCCCACTCACACAAAACCCCCACAAAGCCATTCACACGTTGTCCCCCTTCCCCTTCACCCTTTTACACACACAATTGCACACAAACTACACTGTATACCTAAATTAAAAGGAACAAAAATGTTTCGAGGCTTATCGAAAATTGTCGCTACACTCGCCGAATTCCAACAACAGCAGCTCTTCTTCTTTTCTTTCTCTCGTTTTCCTTCTCTCTCTCTCTCTCTCTCTCCTCCCCTTTTCTCTTGTAACCGAAGAGTACATTTGCCCTTCCTCCAATGTAACCGAAAATAGATTATGCAATTGTTTAATTTCTCCCTAAATTCATCCTTGGTTCCTCTCTTTCCAAAAGTAATTAGTTGACTTTATTTTTTCAAATAAATCAGATTTGATTTTATATATTATATATTTACTGACCCACTTCACTAATTGTCGCTTAAAGTTTTCAAAAAATGTCACTCACACTAATCAATACTAAAGGCTTCAATTAATATCACTTATAATAGTTATTTATAAATTTTAACTTATAGTTCCTAAAAATTTGTCACTTAAGATGCCAATAAAAAATCAGTCACGCTACTCAATGCTAAAAATTAAATTAACCGGATAAAAAATCAGTCACGTTATTCAATTGCCGAAAATCATAAAAATAGGCTTCAATTAATTGCCGATAAAAAATTTGTCACTTAAGATTGCTAAAAATTAAATTAATCGGATAGATGGTATCAAGATTCAAGGTGCTACACATAGCATGCAGGAAAACAAGGGTAATTGAATATGATTTTCTTGGGATTTCTTTTATTTTTTTAAGTAAAAGTAAAAAAAAAAAAAAAACCCTTAACTCTAACAAGAGCTTATATTCCAATGAATGTACTTGAAGGAAAAATGCTTGATATACTAAGAGAAGTCAAAAATACCCTTACTTTTTAATAACACTCTAATTCAAAATGAATATTTAATGAAAAAAAAAGTTATAAGTGAAAAACACCTTTAACCACCACTAATCCTTTATGAAGACTTTAATTAAAAAGGGCATCTTAGGGGGGGGGGGGGGGGGAAGGAAATACAAAATTAAAAAAATTGAGTTTCTAATAAAAATGTTCAATTTAGTTTAGGTATATTATATTATTTCTTAAAGGCTATAGATAACTCTGCTTTCGGCAAGTTATTCTTTTTTCCTTATTGAATTCAAGGTAATTTAATTTAACGTGAACAGAGGTGGTAGGTTATGATTTTTTTTAGCAATCAGAGAGCATGCTGGAGTGCAAAGATGATTTATAGGATTTTCATTGGTTTTTTTTTTATTATTAAAAAGTCAAAACAAATTAACAAAATTAAATATTCCAATAGCGATAATTTAAGGAAAGAGGCTTGAATCCTATGATAAGTCAAAACACCCTTGTTTTTTAGTAACACTCTTATTTATAAATATGCTTCGAGTAAAAAGCATACTCCAGTTCAACCTCAAGAAAACAGTAATAGCTGAAGCCTTTGTTGAAACTAATATATAAAAAATAGGATTTTGTCAAACTAATTACGCCAAATCACAATAAACTATAGTGCTCACCTAGTCACCCTACAGCTTCATTTTTACCTATTGAACCTCATTCATAGAATCTCCAATCACATAAATTTAGGTATCCATTGCGGTAACTAACTTATAGGCTTCGGTCTCATTCCCCTCGATGACTCTACGATTAGCGTGCTAACCCTTTTGCAAATATGTATGCTAAATTCTTTTCAGACCTTACAAAATCAAGTGCTATCATACACAACAATTCTTTTACAGAATTATCTCTGATTATAACATGTCTCTTTTTTTCATTAAAATTTTTACTTTTGCTTTCAAGATTGTAGGTTGATTATCACAGGTATTGGCTTACTCAACAAAAGAATATCTACTAATAAACTTCTAAGCCATTCTGCCTCAGTAGTAGTCCAATATGCCTGCTTCCATGGTAGACTGGGACGGAACTAATTACTAATGGCTTAATTGAAAACCGAGATCCTTAATTGTAAAAATGAAAATTTTGACTCCTCAAGTGAATTTCATTGGACTTTTAGAATATTAAAGTGTATTTAACCCAAAATACTAAGACAGAAATTTGAGATTTGTAATTAAGCATATAGTTGGAATAGCATCTTTGTAATCCGCCCTTTCGAGCTACACTTTTACTGAAAAACACCTCCTTTTTTTTTTTTTTTTGGTTTTTGTAAGTTCCTCTGATTGTGTATTATTGGAGCACATATACAGAAATTGAAAGTTGCCTATCCTATCTATATGTTTCCGTTTGATTGTATATTATGGAGTAGATATACAGAAATTGGAAGTTGCCTATCTATTTGCACCAATAAATATTTTTTCACTAATAACTTCACTTTCATTAAATGCCACTAAATGGCATTTAATTTTTATTATTATTTTTTAAGAGATAATGGAAGATTTAAACAGGAAGTGAAAAAAACCAACTTCGGAATATGTGTCCCTATTGATAAGGGATAAGTGTGGTTGGTTACTTTTCAATGGGTAGTTATTTTCTAAGTGGGCAGTTTATCTTTAAGTGAGTAGTTTGTATTGTAATGGTAGTTATTTTTTACAAAGTCTCTAGTATAAATGGTGGATCAAAGAAGGAGTATGGATGATCAATCAACCAAACAAATCAAGACTCGTTCAAGTCTTTTTCTTTCCTTCATATTTAGAAGCTCTTTCTAACTATTGATATGGATTTAAGTTTCTAGAATTGAAAAAGTTGTGCTCTGTAAACATTTTCAGAATCTATAAAAGTTTTTCTGTGTCTTCATTGGGCACGTAATCATTCTACTTTTAATTTATAGTTCCATTTTTCATTTTTAGAGAAGTCCTCAGGCCCTAGAGGCAAAAAAGATGCCACACTGTTTAGCCATTCTGTCACAGGCACACGATTGATAATGAGTTTGCCCAGCAGCGCAAACATTAGCACGCCCTGTGGGACCTTTGTATCTGAAAATGGAAAATGTCACGTACGAGAATTCATGTTAAAAATGGTGGGAGAATTTAATTCAGTGTGTTTGGAGGCCTCCATTCAAATATTGTTAGAAAATACACGTGAATTAGGCATGCTTTGCGAGAAATTTTCGAAGTCATTACTTCAACTGGCTAAAACTTGCACCAAAATTGGTGCAAGTACTTTGTATAAACTCAATGAAATGCCAAAATTTTCAAAAAAAAAAAAGTTAGATTATGTATCCTCTGTTGAGAAAAATGCAAAGGATAATAATATTTCTGACCATGAATTGGTCTTTACACCAAAAGAAAATGGAAATTGGGGGGGGGGGGGGGGGGATATCAATTGTTCACAAGATCATCAAATAGTTTCTACACCAAAAGAAAAAATTAAAGGTGTTATTGGGCATATTGATGCTCTAAAAATGGCTAAAGAGCAATTATTTCTTTTAAAAGAAGATGATGCCAAATCACTAGAAGTTCTAAACCAACAGTCTATGTTATTATCACGTGAAAAATGGCCAAAGCAAGATGATGACATGGCTGATAAATGTTCTAAAAAGCCATTTCTTATGGAAAATCACTCCAATTTTTATGGATACCAAGATACAAATGGGTTTAGAAATTTTTTGAATTCATCAAACTTGGTTATGCAACACCCACTTTGGATTTGCAGTTCCCACCAGTGTTTTATTTTGGTTATATGGCTTATAAATCAGCATGATTTATATGTTGTTTGCATGAGAAATTTCATTAGACTAATCAATGATATTATGGCCATATGTACATATTATTTAGTCTAAGTGCATAATGGCCTACTAGATAAAGTTTCTCTATGGGGCAAAAAACCATTCAAGTGGTTGCTTATAGTTGTTTGCAATGCCACTAAAAGTGAAAATTACTGTCATTTTGAATGCTATCAATAGTGAAAGGCTATCGGTAGTAAGATTGCTTTCACTTTAAAAAGTGTATGGCTATCAATAGGGAAAATGTGTTCACTTTGAAGAGCGTATGACTATCGATAGTAAAAATACTTTTACTTTAAGGAGTGCAACCCTATTGATTGTGATTGTTGAATCGATGGTAAATATTACCTTGCAAAATCAAGATGATGCAGTTTAAGCCAATAGATGGCTTATCGATAGTAAAGAAATGCAAGGCTATTAATAGTGAAAGGCAATCGATAGTAAAATTGCTTTCATTTTGAAAAGTGTATGGCTATCGATAGTGAAAATGCTTTCACTTTGAAGAGCGTATGGCTATTGATAGTGTTAATGCTTTCACTTGGAAAGAGCGTATGACTATCCATAGTAAAAATGCTTTCACTTTGAAGAGTGCAAGCTTATCAATTACGACTGTTGTATCGATAGTGAATATTATCTTTCAAAATCAAGATGGTGCAGTTTAAGCCAATAGATGGCTTATATCGATTGTGAAAAATGCAGGACTATCAATATTGAGAGGTTATCGATAATAAAATTATGACTATCGATAGTAAATATTACCTTGCAAAATCAAGATTTTACAGTTTAAGCCACTAAATATAGATATGAAAAAATGCTTCCACTTTGAAGAATGTAATGCTATCGGTAATGAAAAAATGCAAGGCGATAGCGAAAGCCTCTCAACAGCGAAAGTCTATCGATAGTAAAAAATACTTCCATTTTGAAGAGTGCAATGCTGTCGATGGTGAATAAATATTTTCTTTTCATACACTCCAATGTTATCTTGGTGCAGCTAAAGCTAATTAATGGCTAATCGATAGTAAAAAAAAAAATACTTTTACTGAAGAGTGCAAGTCTATCGATAGTGAAAAAATGCTTTTCATTTGAAAAATATGACTCTTCACAATTTTCAAGTATTCAATTGCTTAAGTCAGGGGGGGCAATGTTTGCACCAATACATAATTTTTTCACTAATAACTTCACTTTAATTAAATGCCACTAAATGGCATTTAATTTTTATTATTATTTCTTAAGATATAATGGAAGATTCAAATAGGAAGTGGAAGAAACCAAGTTCTGAAAATGTGTCCCTATTGATATGGATAAGTGTGGTTGGTTAGTTATTAGTGTATAGTTATTTTATAAGCGGGTAGTTTATCTTAAGTGAGTTATTTTCTACAAAATCTCTAGTATAAATGATGGGCCAAAGAAGGAGCATGGATGATTAATCAACCAGACAAAAAAAGAGTTGTTCAAGTCTTTTTCTTTCATTAATGTTTAGAAGCTCTTCCTATTTATTGATAGGTATTTAGTTTCCAGAGTTGGAAATGTTGTGCTCTATAAACATTTTCAGCATTAATAAAAGTTGATGCCAAGAAAAGTGGATTCGTAGCTATGTGGAGGTGCCACAACAGATACAATCCGTGTCAGCTGCTAGATGTATAAAGTGAGTGACAGTGGGGGTGGAGTAAGGTCAGAGAGCAAGGCCTCCCAGATAAGCCGTGAGGAGTGGCGGTGCTGTGGAGACAAGGCTGAGACGAACAGGGCTGACAGTCGACAGTCCAAGCTAAGGTCCGCATCGGGGTCCAATGTCCCGGTCGATGTTATCCAATGTCACAATCCAATTGTGTCTCTCTCTAGAATTCAAGACCTCTGGATTCTAGAGTGAGAAAGTGCTCTGTATCAAATGAGAGAATTCTTTTCTAAATGAATTCCAAAGTTCACTAATTATAGGCAAAAGTATGCCTATGTCATTAATTGCCACATGTCATCCCCTGGGAGTGACATGTCATTAGGGGGTCCATAAATAGCGGTGCTCCGTTGCACTGTCGGTTCTCATATTCGTGATGTCTGCCCCACATAGCATCGCTCTACCTGTCTGAAAAGACTGACCACACGGCGTCGACATGATCATAATAAACCCTTGCCCCAGCCACCGGTCCAGGCCCTTACTTAATCCCACAAGGGTGCGTCGAGAGACGCGAAGAGAACCTGACAACAGTGAGAGAAGGCCCATGTGCTCTACTGCCAGGCGGACTAGGTACGATGCCCTCCAAAAACCTACTCCCGTCTTGGAGTAACCCGGGGTCATCGTCCTGGGGAGTGCCTGCGATCACTGGTAACATGAGTGCGACGTGGTCACAGCTCAGGCGTGCATAGTGTCGTGCAAGTCAACGCAGGCAGAGATAGCTTCTGTGGTAGCGAGCCTATCCCGCTACGAAGGGTCCTCATGCCAGAGCACTACGAGCGGAGCCCCTCAAAATACTGCACACTCCGGAGAGTGGGTCGAAGCATGTTCCACGTCCACGGTGGGGGTGTGTGGTGTGGTGAACAGGTGTGGGCGTCGATGATCATCGATAACATAAGTGCCACGTGGTCAAAGCTCAGGTGTGCTTAGTGTCATGTGAGCCGCCCTAGGCAGAGATAGCTTCTGTAGTAGCAAACCTATCCCGCTGCGAGGGTCCTCATGCCTGAGCACTGCGAGGGGAGCCCCTCGAAATGCTGCACACTTCGGAGAGTGGATCGAAGCATGTTCCACGTCCATGGCGGAGGCGCATGGTGTGGTGAATGAGTGTGGTGAGCGTGGTACCCAGGGGCATGTAACATGAGAGCGGCGCATGGGTGCGTTAACGTCTGTCGCGATACAATACATTGTGCCAAGGGCACATGTCATGGAAGTGGCGCACGGGCATGGGTGACGGCTATCGTCGAAGTGGACGTTGTGGCGGGGTCACGTGACGCATGAGGGGCGCATGGGCGCGAGCAACTTCTGTCACCGACCCCTTGAAGGGGAAGGTTGCCGACCCCTTTAAGGGGGAAGGCACCAACCTCTTGGAGAGGAGGGCGGCCAACCCCCCCCCCCCCCCCCCAAGGGGGAAGGCACGCCAACTTCGTTGATGTTCACATTCACGTAAGTTTGGGTGCCCCGAGGTTGTTACACTAGTGATCATGGGTGGTGCAAAAAATAATTTTAGTTGTAAATTGTCGTGAAAAACGAAGAAATTTGCATGTGACTTAAGCGTGCGTATTTTGACTGGTTGGAAACATTGAAGAATTGACCGTTGACTATGGTGACGTGTCGCGCAAAACGGGACCCTTGGTGGGGCCTTGGGTGCAGCCAAAGTAGGTTGGGAACTAAAGTTTTTCTTTGTCTTCAGTGGCGCGCAATCGTTCTGTTTTCAGTTTACATTTCCATTTTCCATTTTCAGAGAAGTCCTCATGCTCTAGAGGCAAAAAAAGATCCCGAATTGTTTATCGATTTTGTCGCAGGCGCCCTATCGATAGTGAGTTTACCCAGCAACGCAAACACAATCCTATCTATATGTTTCCGTTTATTGTTTGTAGCTTATGCACCAAGTCTTCCTCAATTACTTTTGACAGAGTACTCCTAGCTGCCTGCCGGAGACCCTCTTTTGTTCGAGACTTCCTAATTCTATCCCTTCAAGCTACCATTCTGGGTTTTTATTCAAGGGACACGATGCTCGGACGGAGGAGCTTCTTAGTGACCTTGCTAAGTTTGCTGTCAAGGAGTACAATCAGCAAGAGGTTAGGTTTGCAAACCATAAAACGCATACAGCAATTTAAACAGATTACTGCTCACCGGATTTTGTTTTGCAGAATACAGATCTGTGGCTTGTCGACGCTATAGGTGCAAGAACGGATCTGCGAGGTTATTCAAATGGTTATAGTGACATGAGATATGTTATTCGCATTGCAGTATCCTATGGTGGTGAAAAGAGAGACTTCGACGTAACAATTTTTAGGGAACGCGACGTAACAATTTATAGTGACATGAGATTGATTAACGGAGATGTTGTAACGGTGTTTGGCTTTTACCGATGGAGTGGTTCAGTTAGATTTCAAATTCTGATGGTGATTTGGATTCCAGTTGCTTCGTTTTGAATGGTGCTGGTGGTTGTCTTTAATTACGGCAATGGTGTGATCTAGGTGTTGGGGACAATGGTGGTGATTGATAATAAAGGATTCGATCTGGGGATTTAAATTGTGGTGCTGGTAGTGGTGTTTGATCTTTGGCTGTGGTAGTTAATGGTGATGAAGGCCAAATTTTGAATTTTATTTGGGATTGTGGCAGTTTGACCAAACCTTAGATATCAACTCACTAGCATATTTTTGTGGAGCTTTTTATCAATGAGCAGTGCTGGTTCTTACCTGCGGACGCTCTTGCTGAGTTGGTGTTCATGTTATGTTCGTGTGAATTGTAATGGCAAGGCAATTATAGCTTTTACTGTAATAGATTCAGCTCTGCTTGCTTGTGCTTCGTAGTGTTTACCTACTGATGCTTGGTTCCAAATTACTGTCATTTGCTGATCCTGTTAACTGCGCACTATTCAGTATACACTAATTTCTTTTTGGCTCAATATATGCAATGAAAATACTTGCCTAGTTATCTGTGGGAGCATGGCATTTGAGTACATGGCCTCATGCAGGCAATCGCCTTTTGACCACTGGGTGCTAGTCGACATGGTAACTAGGGGAAAGATTGCTCTAAACACTACACCAAAATGCAATCTATATCTATACAAATAATATATACTAAGCGACATGTGAGTTTATTTGTACGATACATCATCACAGAGATATTACATCTTTCATTGACACGTCATCGCATTATGTTTTCAATGTGAAATAGAACTATAACTATCATAAGTGTCACTAAAGATTTAAAATATTATCTTGAATATGGTTCTTATTTCTTGATAAGTTAATTTTCATATTACTAATTGAAAAACTAATTCTAAATATTCTAAAACTCTAACTGATTGATGAACTAACTTATTAGAACTTAATTTTGACTATTGTATTCTTAAAACTCCTCTCTATTATAAATATAAAAATTTATATAGCTTAAAAACGAAAATAATATATTAGATTTTGAAGAGAGAGAAAAAAACAACACTACAATTGAGAATATTATCTTGGATGGGATTCTTGTTTCTTGATAAGTTAATTTTCATATTACTAAACCTTATATAATTGAAAAATTAATTCTAAATATTCTAAAACTCTAACTGATTGATAAACTAACGTATTTTGACTATTGTATTCCTAAAACCACTCTTTATTATAAATATAAAAATTTATATAGCTTATCAACGAAAATAACATATTAGATTTTGAAGAGAGAAAAAAAATGATGCTACAATTGAGAATATTATCTTAGATGGGGTTCTTATTTCTTGATGAGATTCTTATTTCTTCATAAGTTAATTTTCATATTATTAAGCCTTGTATAATTGAAAAGCTAAGTTGAAATGTTCTAAAACTCTAACTGATTGATGACCAAACTCATTAGGACTTAACTTTGACTATTATGTCCTTAAAACCACCCTCTAATATGAATATAAAAATTCATATATCTTAAAAACAAAAATAACATACTAGATTTAGAAGAGAAAAAATGATGCTAAAATTGAGAATGTTATATTGGATGGGTTTCTTATTTCTTGATAAGTTAATTTTCATATTATTAAACCTTATATAATTGAAAAACTAATTCTAAACGTCCTAAAACTCTACTTGATTGATGAACTAACTTACTAGGACGTAATTTGAACTAATATATCTTTAAAATCACCCTCTATTATGAATATAAAAATTTATATTTCTAAAAACGAAAATAGCATATTAGATTTAGAAGAGGGAAAAAATGATGCTATAATTGAGAATATTATATTGGATGGAGTTCTTATGTAACACCCCAAAAACTGAGGCTAGTTTTACTCTAAAAATCAAAGGATATTTATTTATTGGATCTTTAGCAACGAATTGGTAAGTATTAAATTTTATTATCTTTAGCAACAATGTTTAGAAACTTTAATTAAGTTGTGATTTAATGATAGTTGTAACACTCCGAACCTTGGTATTGCCTAGCCGGATAATTTGTTATTAAGTGACAACTTTTATACGCAGGATTTCGCGTTGATTTCCGCGAGTGAAATCTTATCGGCAACCTTTAGCAACGAAATTTTGGAAACCATAAGTTATAAATTTAAAGATGACAATTATAAGTAACATTGAATGAGGTACTTAGTGATAATTAGCGTAACGACGTTTTGAGAAACTTTTAGCGACGAATTATCTACCTTAGCATTCGATATACGTGTAACGACAATTAAAATGTTATTTTTAGTATCGGTGCGTTTTTTAGAGGCAATTTAACCAACGGGATAGCGTAACAACATGTTAATAATTTTCCTAACACCTATATTATAGTAGATATTTATGTTTGAACCATTTCGCAAATAATAGAAAATTTTGGGTTAGTCTTAAAATAACTAACGAAACTTGAAAGGAGTTTTTGGTAGTTTATCTTTTAGGGTTTTATATTTATACCCCTTTTATGTGAGAGCAGCCGCCCCCTATTCCTTCCTCCTTGTGCTTCACGAATTGAGAGAAGGGAAAAGAGAAAGAGAAGAAGAAGAAGAGCTGGCATTTCGAAACCCGGCGAGTGTATCGACAATTTCCGGTGAGCCCTCTTTGCCGTGATTCATATATTTGCATGTAGCTTTGCATATGGGTATTATACGTGCCTGCGTTGAAATTTGCCGTAGTGAATGTAGCGGGATATATATATATATATATATATATATATATATATATATATATATATATATATATATATATATATATATATATATATATATATATATATATGGGAGCTGATCCATTGCTCGCGCTAGCAAATGGAGTTAAGTTGCAAGCGCGATCTGACCGTCCATCCTGAAAAATGGACGGCCCAGATCGCGCCCTTTTCGAATACTGTCAGTCGTCCGTGACACTATGTCGCGGACGGACTTTTTTACCTTTTTGCCCCTCCGCCCTGTCCGCTAAACTATATCGCGGACGCGGACGGACTTTTTTTTTAGTTTTTTTTAAGCCCGTCCGCTACATTATGTAGCGGACAAATTTTTTGACAAAAATGACAGTCTGTTACGTCCGCTACATTATGTAGCGGACAAGTTTTTGGTCCATTTTTCTCATTCTTCCATTAATTTTCCTGACATCTTTATCTCTCTTTATCATCAATTTATGACTCTTTCTTCTTACTCTGTCTCTCTCCTTCCCCTCTCTTTTCTCTGCCTCACCGACTCGAGCTTCAGCGACTCGTGCTGCTTGAACCGGCGCCAGAGACGAGCCGGCGTCACCGTGTAGCACAGCAAGATTCCGGCATCATCGACTCGCGTTCCGCTCCTCCATTCACCGGAGAGCAACGACCACGCTGCGGAGCTGAACGGAAAAAAGAAATTCAGTAGAAGAGGAGTCAAAGAGACGGAGGACCGAATTCCCAAAGGTATAGCACCGCCGCCCCCCGTCATCTCAGATGGCACCAGTGACGCTGCTCTCTCTGCATGACGCCGTCGCCTCTAAAACGAGAAGACAGATAGATTTTCTTCAGATTTCTTCCAACTAATTCAAAGCAATTCTCCAGATTTTCGTCAAACTTCTTTTTTTTTTTCATTTTTTCTTCTAATTTAATTGGAGTTAGATACAGATCTTGGATGTTGATGGTTGTGGGCGGCAGAGGTTCGGATGGTGGGTGTTGGGGGCGACAGTGGTGGTGGTGGTTGGGGTTTCTTCTTCCTCTCCTTCTATGGTGATGGGTTGATTTGAGGCAGCGGTTGCTTGATCGGTCGTGGCGGCAATTTTCTATTTCATGGTGGTGGTGGGTTTTTTGACGACTCGCGTTCTGCTCCTCCATTCACCGGAGAGCAACGACCACGCTGCGGAGCTGAACGGAAAAAAGAAATTCAGTAGAAGAGGAGTCAAAGAGACGGAGGACCGAATTCCCAAAGGTATAGCACCGCCGCCCCCCGTCATCTCAGATGGCACCAGTGACGCTGCTCTCTCTGCATGCCGCCGTCGCCTCTAAAACGAGAAGACAGATAGATTTTCTTCAGATTTCTTCCAACTAATTCAAAGCAATTCTCCAGATTTTCGTCAAACTTCTTTTTTTTTTTTCATCTTTTCTTCTAATTTAATTGGAGTTAGATACAGATCTTGGATGTTGATGGTTGTGGGCGGCAGAGGTTCGGATGGTGGGTGTTGGGGGCGACAGTGGTGGTGGTGGTTGGGGTTTCTTCTTCCTCTCCTTCTATGGTGATGGGTTGATTTGAGGCAGCGGTTGCTTGATCGGTCGTGGCGGCAATTTTCTATTTCATGGTGGTGGTGGGTTTTTTGACTATTATTTCTACATGGGATGATGTTGGGCGGCGATGGTGGTGGTCTGAACGGATTTGTGGGCATCAGCAACATTGGATTTATTTTGGTTTGTCTGATTCCATGGTAGTTGAATTGAACACTCAAGAAGACAAAGCAAAGTCAATCCCTTCCGTCCACTACTGAAAACTTGTCCGCTACATAATGTAGCGGACGTAACAGACTGTCATTTTTGTCAAAAAATTTGTCCGCTACATAATGTAGCGGACGGGCTTAAAAAAAAATAAAAAAAAAGTCCGTCCGCGTCCGCGATATAGTTTAGCGGACAGGGCGGAGGGGCAAAAAGGTAAAAAAGTCCGTCCGCTACATAGTGTCGCGGACGACTGACAATATTCGAAAAGGGCGCGATCTGGGCCGTCCATTTTTCAGGATGGACGGTCAGATCGCGCTTGCAACTTAACTCCATTTGTTAGCGCGAGTAATGGATCAGCTCCCTATATATATATATATATATATATATATATATATATATATATATATATATATATATATATATATATATATATATATATATATATATATATATATATATATATATATATATATATGATACGTGGGGATAGTTGTTTAATGGTGAGTAGTTGTTGCAATAGTTTGACGGTGATACGGGACTGTTGGGTGGTGCCTGTGATGATTGTGTTGTGATGGTGGTGTATTTGCTGGTGGCCGTGATTGTTGGGTGGTGCATGTTTGCATGTTGGTGGTGATTTTGTGGTGTCTGCTAGGTGATCTAGCGGTGCTTATGGGGTTTATGGGATTGTGAGATGTGTGGAAGGTATGGGCCGTCAGTGTGAGAGTGTAGAAGTGTGTTGGTGCATGAGTAAATGCGTGTAAAACGGGTATATGTAAGTATCATTCACTGTGTGCAGTAGCGGAGGGAGCGGGGGGCATTGAACGTGCCCACCTGCTGCCTTCTTCTTCCTCGTTTAAAGTACACCCGGCGATGGTAGTTCCCTTGCGGCCGGCATGGATGGATACACCGGCCAATGCATCCCTGAATGATTGAACCCACCTTCAATTTCAGGTTTGGGCCGTTTGGCAGTTTAAGGAAACCCTTTAGGTAGGTGGAAGGAAGATGAGAAGTACAGTAGATGTTAAAATATGGTGGAAGATGATGATGAGAGAGAGAGAGCGAGGGAAGGAGGGGAAATAAAGTGGCTGCTGATTGTTTTAAAGATGGTAATTTAGGGTTGGAAGGGTGAGTTTTAGAAATGGACTTAAATTTTGGAATAAAATTGAACCATTGATTAAAATTAACGGTCATGATTTTCATAAAGAGTTCCATATGTTTTTATAATAGCACTAATATATGATGTTATGGTAAGTGAACACAAAAAATGGGATATTTTACTATAAAAATGTCTGTAACACGTGATGTTTGCTAAATTGTTCAGGAAAATACGACACTTTTACAAATTACACTAAAATCATATGCTCACAGTATAAGACACATAAAAAGAACGGCACTCAAATGCCGAAATGAATGCAATTTCAATCTTTGGCTCTATAGCCGCCTCAATCTTTGTTCTTTTAATATAATTGTTGTTGTAAGTGTTCGCTCTTGTGTATTGTAAATTTGAGGAACATATTATGGAGTATAAGATTGGGAAAATTAAGAAAAAGTGGATTTTGGGGTTAAGTTTTTGTAGAAGGTGGGATATATTTTAAAACTTGAGAAAAAGTGAGTTTTCTTTTAAAAATATCTGAATAGTGGGGGAGCTTAAAAAAATGGAATGTTTTGAAACTTAAGTTTTTGACTACCCAAACTACCCCTCTCCCTCTTCTCCTCCAAAATCAGCTTTCCCTCCAAACTACATGCCCCCCTCCTCTCCCCTTCCCACGCCTCACCCGACCCCCACCCACCCACCCAACCACCTACTCACGTGTTATAATTTTCAATACCAAAAATTCCAAACATGTTAATCTCCTTCATGAACAACAACTTCCATGCAAATGTTTTAGCCCCCTTTCTTCATGCAAGTGTGCCAGTGGTATTCGTCAAAGCAAGATTATTTATTCTTTGCTTTTAGAACAGTGAAAAACTAAATATCAAGTTTTAAATATCAACGTCTAATTAAAAAAAAGAGATAGGTTGGAACCGATCCAAACTCGCTTGTATCTACCTATCAGTTATATCCTTTGAATTTATGACATAGTTGTACAATAAATCGGAAGTGGTGACCAACGTTACTAGTGGTTACCTACTGATGCTTGGTTCCAAATTACTGTCATTTGCTGATCCTGTTAACTGCGCACTATTCAGTATACACTAATTTCTTTTTGGCTCAATATATGCAATGAAAATACTTGCCTAGTTATCTGTGGGAGCATGGCATTTGAGTACATGGCGTCATGAAGGCAATCGCCTTTTGACCACTGGGTGCTAGTCGACATGGTAACTAGGGGAAAGATTGCTCTAAACACTACACCAAAATGCAATCTATATCTATACAAATAATATATACTAAGCGACATGTGAGTTTATTCGTACGATACATCATCACAGAGATATTACATCTTTCATTGACACGTCATCGCATTATGTTTTCAATGTGAAATAGAACTATAACTATCATAAGTGTCACTAAAGATTTAAAATATTATCTTGAATATGGTTCTTATTTCTTGATAAGTTAATTTTCATATTACTAATTGAAAAACTAATTCTAAATATTCTAAAACTCTAACTGATTGATGAACTAACTTATTAGAACTTAATTTTGACTATTGTATTCTTAAAACTCCTCTCTATTATAAATATAAAAATTTATATAGCTTAAAAACGAAAATAATATATTAGATTTTGAAGAGAGAAAAAAAATAACACTACAATTGAGAATATTATCTTGGATGGGATTCTTGTTTCTTGATAAGTTAATTTTCATATTACTAAACCTTATATAATTGAAAATTTAATTCTAAATATTCTAAAACTCTAACTGATTGATAAACTAACGTATTTTGACTATTGTATTCCTAAAACCACTCTCTATTATAAATATAAAAATTTATATAGCTTATCAACGAAAATAACATATTAGATTTTGAAGAGAGAAAAAAAATGATGCTACAATTGAGAATATTATCTTGGATGGGGTTCTTATTTCTTGGTGGGATTATTATTTCTTCATAAGTTAATTTTCATATTACTAAGCCTTATATAATTGAAAAACTAAGTTGAAATGTTCTAAAATTCTAACTGATTGAAGACCAAATTCATTAGGACTTAATTTTGACTATTATGTCCTTAAAACCACCCTCTAATATGAATATAAAAATTCATATATCTTAAAAACAAAAATAACATACTAGATTTAGAAGAGAAAAAATGATGCTAAAATTGAGAATGTTATATTGGATGGGTTTCTTATTTCTTGATAAGTTAATTTTCATATTATTAAACCTCATATATAATTGAAAAACTAATTCTAAACGTCCTAAAACTCTACTTGATTGATGAACTAACTTACTAGGACGTAATTTCAACTATTATATCCTTAAAATCACCCTCTATTATGAATATAAAAATTCATATTTCTAAAAACGAAAATAACATATTAGATTTAGAAGAGGGAAAAAATGATGCTACAATTGAGAATATTATCTTGGATGGAGTTCTTATGTAACACCCCAAAAACTGAGGCTAGTTTTACTCTAAAAATCAAAGGATATTTATTTATTGGATCTTTATCAACGAATTGGTGAGCATTAAATTTTATTATCTTTAGCAACAATGTTTAGAAACTTTAATTAAGTTGTGATTTAATGATAGTTGTAACACTCCGAACCTTAGTATTGCCTAGCCGGATAATTTGTTATTAAGTGACAACTTTTATACGCAGGATTTTGCGTCGATTTCCACGAGTGAAATCTTATCGGCAACCTTTAGCAACGAAATTTTGGAAACCATAAGTCATAAATTTAAATATGACAATTATAAGTAACATTGAATGAGGTACTTAGTGATAATTAGCGTAACGACGTTTTGAGAAACTTTTAGCGACGAATTATCTACCTTAGCATTCGATATACGTGTAACGACAATTAAAATGTTATTTTTAGTATCGGTGCGTTTTTTAGAGACGATTTAACCAACGGGATAGCGTAACAACATGTTAATAATTTTCCTAACACCTAAATTATAGTAGATATTTATGTTTGAACCATTTCGCAAATAATAGAAAATTTCGGGTTAGCCTTAAAATGACTAACGAAACTTGAAAGGAGTTTTTGGTAGTTTATCTTTTAGGGTTTTATATTTATACCCCTTTTATGTGAGAGCAGCCGCCCCCTATTCCTTCCTCTTTGTGCTTCACGAATTGAGAGAAGGGAAAAGAGAAAGAGAAGAAGAAGAGCTGGCATTTTCGAAACCCGGCGAGTGTATCGACAATTTCCGGTAAGCCCTCTTTGTCGTGATTCATATATTTGCGTGTAGCTTTGCATATGGGTATTATACGTGCCTGCGTTGAAATTTGCCGTAGTGAATGTAGCGGGATATATATATATATATATATATATATATATATATATATATATATATATATATATATATATATATATATATATATATATATATATATATATATATATATATGATACGTGGGGATAGTTGTTTAATGGTGAGTAGTTGTTGCAATAGTTTGACGGTGATACGGGACTGTTGGGGGGTGCCTGTGATGATTGTGTTGTGGTGGTGGTGTATTTGCTGGTGGCCGTGATTGTTGGGTGGCGCATGTTTGCATGTTGGTGGTGATTTTGTAGTGTCTGCTAGGTGATCTAGCGGTGCTTATGGGGTTTATGGGATTGTGAGATGTGTGGAAGGTATGGGCCGTCAGTGTGAGAGTGTAGAAGTGTGTTGGTGCATGAGTAAATGCGTGTGTAAAACGGGTATATGTAAGTATCATTCACTGTGTGCAGTAGCGGAGGCAGCGGGGGGCATTGAACGTGCCCACCTGCTGCTTTCTTCTTCCTCGTTTAAAGTACACCCGGCGATGGTAGTTCCCTCGCGGCCGGCATGGATGGATACACCGGCCAATGCAACCCTGAATGATTGTACCCACCTTCAATTTCAAGTTTGGGCCGTTTGGCAGTTTAAGGAAACCCTTTAGGTAGGTGGAAGGAAGATGGGAAGTACAGTAGATGTTAAAATATGGTGGAAGATGATGATGAGAGAGAGAGATAGAGAGAGAGGGGGGAGGGAGGGGAAATAAAGTGGCTGCTGATTGTTTTAAAGATGGTAATTTAGGGTTGGAAGGGTGAGTTTTAGAAATGGACTTAAATTTTGGAATAAAATTGAACCATTGATTAAAATTAACGGTCATGATTTTCATAAAGAGTTCCATATGTTTTTATAATAGCACTAATATATGATGTTATGGTAAGTGAACACAAAAAATGGGATATTTTACTATAAAAATGTCTGTAACACGTGATGTTTGCTAAATTGTTCAGGAAAATACGACACTTTTACAAATTACACTAAAATCAGATGCTCACAGTATAAGACACATAAAAAGAACGGCACTCAAATGCCTAAATGAATGCAATTTCAATATTTGGCTCTATAGCCGCCTCAATCTTTGTTCTTTTAATATAATTGTTGTTGTAAGTGTTCGCTCTTGTGTATTGTAAATTTGAGGAACATATTATGGAGTATAAGATTGGGAAAATTAAGAAAAAGTGGATTTTGGGGTTAAGTTTTTGTAGAAGGTGGGATATATTTTAAAACTTGAGAAAAAGTGAGTTTTCTTTTGAAAATTTCTGAATAGTGGGGGAGCTTAAAAAAATGGAATGTTTTGAAACTTAAGTTTTTGACTACCCAAACTACCCTTCCCCCTCTTCTCCTCCAAAATCAGCTTTCCCTCCAAACTACATGCCCCCCTCCTCTCACCTTCCCACGCCTCACCCGACCCCCACCCACCCACCCAACCACCTACTCACGTGTTATAATTTTCAATACCAAAAATTCCAAACACGTTAATCTCCTTCATGAACAACAACTTCCATGCAAATGCTTTAGCCCCCTTTCTTCATGCAAGTGTGCCAGTGGTATTCGTCAAAGCAAGTTTATTTCTTCTTTGCTTTTAGAACAATGAAAAACTAAATATCAAGTTTTAAATATCAACGTCTAATTAAAAAAAAAGAGATAGGTTGGAACTGATCCAAACTCGCTTGTATGTACCTATCAGTTATATCCTTTGAATTTATGACATAGTTGTACAATAAATCGGAAGTGGTGACCAACGTTACTAGCATAATGGAAATAAAGATATTGCGATTGGAATTAATTTGTTGGATAAAATTGAGGATTATGTGAAGGGATTTGCGGAGATTAAAAAGGGCGGTGGATATTAAGGGAGGGTGAGAGTGGGCGCCAACTATTTGATAAAATATTTCTGGGAAGATTCGATTGACTTCCGAAGGAAGTGGGGAGTGATGATTGAGTTCGGTGTAGATTTTAAGGTTAGGAATGTGAGGGGTGATGCATGGTCGGGGTGATACAAGTCTTACTCTGCAAAAAAGCAAGTAATTATATGCAATTGTATCTGTCCCTTCGTATTAATACTCAGTTACTCTGCAAAAAAGTAAGTATTTTGGTTCTAACACCACACAAGTCTTTTTGTGCAGAAGCCCAACTTTTTTTATGTAAAAGTGCATGTCAAATTCTGCCAGTACCCCAGTCTTTTTATGCAAACATTACTTGGGGGGGGGGGGGGGGCACAAGCGCTGCTTTTGCTTCGGTGGGACTCCTCAAAAAAGAGGACCTTGCGGAAACTATGCTTTCCCTTGCTTACGGTTGGGATTGAAGAAAAGGATGCAATTTAGCCGTTTTGTAATGAAAAGCACCGCGTTTTGTCACCTCTCAATTAGGCCTCATTTTATCGGCCCAAATATACATATAGGTGTTGAGGAGAAAATGATACACTTCGGGGTGTGTTTATCGATCAATCGTAGAAGAACGGTGTAGAAGCACGGTTTGGGTGAAACTAGTCACTTTCTGCAGAAACCCAAATCCTTTTATGCAAAAATGCATGTCGGATTCTTCAGAAGCACGGCCCAAAATAAAAGACTGGGTCATCGGCACCTAACACAATCATCACACCCCACTTCCTCTGGAAATCAATCGAATCTTCTCAAAAACATTTTATCAAATAGTTGGCGCCCACTCTCACCATCCCTTAATATTCACCGCCCTTTTTGACCTTCGCAAATCCCCTCACATAAGCCTTAATTTTATCCAAAAAATCAATCCCAATCACCAATATCTTTATTTCCATTATGCTAGTAACGTTGGTCATCACTTCCGATGGTTATTATACAACTATGTCATAAATTCAAAGGATATAACTGGTAGGTACATACAAGCGAGTTTGGATCAGTTCCAACCTATTTTTTTTAATTAGACGTTGATATTTAAAACTTGATATTTAGTTTTTCATTGTTCTAAAAGCAAAGAAGAAATAATCTTGCTTTAACGAATACCACTGGCACACTTGCATGAAGAAAGGGGGCTAAAGCATTTGCATGGAAGTTGTTGTTCATGAAGGAGATTAACGTGTTTGGAATTTTTTGTATTGAAAATTATCACAGGTGGGTAGGTGGGTGGGTGGGTGGGTGGGGGTAGGGTGGGGTGGGAGGGGGAGAAGAGGGGGGTGGGGGGCATGTAGTTTGGACGAAAAGCTGATTTGGAGAAGAAGATGGGGAGGGGTAGTTTAGGTAGTCAAAAACTTATGGGCCATTTGACGGAGTTTTTTTTTGCTCTTTTTTTTGTAGTTTTAAAATTTTGGAAAAAATGGGGTGTTTGGTAACTCTTTTTTTTTCAATTTAAAAACCCACTTTTTAAATTGTAGAGTAAAAAAAAAAGAGGAAAAAGCTCTTTTTTTTTCACTTAACATTTTTTTTTGAGACCTCCACCACAACGCACCCACCGCTGCCCGGCAGCCACCGACAACCACCTCCGACCGTCGGCAGCCACCTCCGGCCACCACCGCCGCCAGACAGCAACCACCGACAGCCATCTCTGGCGGGCGGCAACCACCACCGGGCGGCCACCTTCGGCAGCCACCACCACAGCCACCTTCGACCGCCGGTAGCCACCACCGGGCAGCGGTGGGGGTGGCCACCACCGCTGGCCGGAGGCCACTCCGGCCACCACCGCCAGCAGCAACCTCGGGCAGCCACCGCCCACCGCAGCCAGATAGCAACCACCGACAGCCACCTTCGGCCGCCAGCAACCACCTCCGGCCACCACCGCCGGCAGCGACTGCCCCGACAACCGCCGGCCACTACCACCGTCGACCACCGCTACGCCCCACCACTGCCACCGCAAACCACCACAAAAAAAAAAGTCAAAAATAAAAAGGGTTACTAAACACCCAAAAAAAAAAGAATTATCAAACACCCACTTCTTTTTGTAAAAAAAAAAAAAAAATTAAGCTGCTCTTTAAAAATTGACCACTGAAAAAAAAATTGTGTCAAATAGACCCTTAAGTTCAAAAAAAACCCATTTTTTTTAAGCTCCCCCACTATTCAGAAATTTTCAAAAGAAAACTCAGTTTTTCTCAAGTTTTGAAATATATCACACCTTCTTCAAAAACTTAATCCCAAAACCCACTTTTTCCTAATTTTCCCTATAAGATTGTCCCTGATGTCTTCATTTTTTCATACTCACGGGCGGATCATGTGTTTCACAAAAGGTGGGGCTCCTTTATTAATTCACTCTTGCTCTGATTCTTTTTCTCCTTTATTAATTCACTCTCGCCCTGATTTGTTTCCTCCTTTATTAATTAGGTGCCCACCCCGTGCACAACTTCTAGCTCCGCCTCTGAATGTGTGTGAATATTGTGGATGGAGTGTGTAATAGTGCTATGTGGCTGGTTGATTAAGTGATTGGGTGTGATGGAAAAAAGAAAAGAGGAGGGAGAGAAGACCCAGCAGTGGGTGTGAAAGGAGCTAGATGGGCTGTGTGTTTGTGTGTTTGTGTGTGCTATGTGTGAGTGATTTGTGTGAGGGAGAAAATGGGTGGCAGCTAAGTGTGTGTGAGTGGAGCTGCCCGTGGGTGAGTGCTGTGCACTGAGTGTGGTGTATATGGGTTGATATTTGTGTGTGTAAGAATGTAATTTGTTCTTGAGTGTGAGTAGTGAGGGAGTAAGGGGCAAGGAGAAGTGGGTTTTGGATATATAGTTAGTGGGTATTTGAAATTAGCGTTAAGTTCGACACATGCATAAGCTAGCGCACAGGTATCGTTAGCACGTAAAAATTTACAGTATAATATGTTTGACCATATTAGAATTCATGGAAAAATTTTATAATTTTTTGAAATCGTATGTATTTTTAGTATTTTCTGTAATTTCAGATTTGTGAAATTCTTTTTGAGCTTTTAAACTAATGAAAATGTTTTGGAAAAATTTCAGTCACAAATACAACTCAGTTTCAGTTTCATAAAATTTAGAGTTGATTTACTATAGTTTCTGTATCGCATTGATTTTAGCAAAATGAATAATTTAAATATAGTTTTAATGCCTTTTAATTTATGATTTAAATTTTTATAATTTTTTTACATATTTTAAAACTGTTAGAAAAATCATGGTACTTTATTTTCAGCTAGAAGCAATTTTGGCAATTTATGGGTTTTTGTATTTAAAAAATTATTTTTAATTCAAAAATATTCAAAATTTCAAAAAATTCATATTTTGACTTTTATTAATGTTTTAAGCTATAAAAACATTTTATTGAAATTTACTATGACTTTTAGGATATCGTTACGCATTAAGTAGTGTACAGGATTTTTGGTTAGCTAAGTTACGTTGGTCGTGTGCGAAACCCGCTTCGAGTCGCGCGATTTTGAGTTTAGGAATGAACACGTGGTGGGTAGTTCAAATTAGGGTTTATAGTATATTAGATATAGATTATGTTCTAACAAATAAATTGTTAATTTAGATTGATTCAAACGATTATTGATCGAGATTGTGTAGCATTGCTTAACTTAGATCGAGGTAAGGATTTTCACTCCGAACCCTCCATCATCATTCTGATCTTAAATGCTTTATTATAACAGTCTTACGAACTACATTGATTCGATTTTATGTTTGATATAAAAGGTGTTTTGGAACTTTCCATGAAACCCTAATTTGAGCCTGATAGCGATCTTTTGGAATTCGTTATTCTCATCTGTTTATTTAATTCAATCATTGTAAAACATTTTGAATTATATTTAAATTCCTTGAATATTGACATGAGTTAGTAAACCTGCGAGTTATAAGGATGGTCTGTATTGCTGGAGTTATAAGGATGATCTGTTGGTTGGGTTAAACTAGTACCTAGATGGAGTAGTCAGTGCACATATGCATATGTATATCGTATCGAGCACTGCCTGGGTGGCTTTACTATATTGTACTTCTCGTGTTCAATGTTTCCCGTTTCTATTTTATTGCACCTGAAATGTTTTGAAATAATTATTGATTCAAGGGATTGAGTTGATACTCATCCCTATGTTTATATTGAAATACTGTGATTTTCTTTGAAAAACCCTTTTAAAATTATCATTTGATTGTATAAAGAAAATCATTTGAATCGTTCAGTTTCTCCGTGTTAAAGTTGTTATTTGGTTTTAAATGTAAAATTGGCTGAATCGTTTTTATTGTTTTAAGTCTTTAATCGACCTTACTGAACTCTCAAAAGCTCACTCTCCTTTGACTTTCTTTCTGTAGGTGATAACTGGCATTTAGGTTGAGGTTGCCTTTGTGGATTAGAGCCAAGCAAGGAAAAAAAGAATTTAAGTTTAGCCTTGGTCATTAGAACCCTTGCGTGGGTTAATATTGTTATTTAAGAATTTTTCAGACTTAGATTTCATATCTCATCGATAATAGTCTACTGAGAATATGATTATTGGTTTAGCTGCTCTGATAATAGTCGTTCATTTGTTTTAGTTTGAGGATGTTATTGTCTTAGTGTAGTGATCGAGCGAGTGGCCAACGTTCAGGATTACCGGGATGTTACATCTTATGTCGTCATAAGTTAATTTTCATATTATTAAACTTTATATAATTGAAAAACTAATTCTAAACATTGTAAAACTCTAACTGATTGATGAACTAACTTATTAGAAGTTAATTTGGACTATTGTATCCTTAAAATCACTCTCTAATATAAATATAAAAACTCTTATATCTTAAAAGCGAAAATAACATACTAGATTTAGAAGACAAAAAAAATTATACTACAATTAAGATTGAAAAAATAAAAATAATGTAATAATTGTTAATGTTTTTAAAATTATAAAATTTTCTCACCTTAATCGATGTAATGATTTGTAGTAGCTTTTAGAATTCTTTTGATAAAATAACAAAATTGACTTATTTTCTGGATGGTACCATGCAAACAAAAAGATGACAGTACAATTATTATTCATTAAAATTGTAATAATGATAATGCTTATTCATAAATCTAATAGTTAAAAAGGACTTAAAGCTATATACTAAATATTTCAATAAATCTAAAGGTATGCAAATATTATTTTGAATGTGATCCCTATTTTCAAGTTTATTTAATTTTGCATGAACTATATAAGGAAGCCTTATACGAATTCTAAAACCCGAATTATACGAATTTTTTAGATATGATTTTGACTATCGTGTTCTAAAAACTAACTGTCTCATGCAAAGACAAAAAACTACGTATCTAAAAAATATAACTTATGTATACTTAGAAGAAAACAATTATGTTACAGTTAATTTAAGTTTATTGTAATGTAATAAATCTATGTCTATTTACACATAACATAGTCATTGCAAAAATTATTTACAGAATATATAAAATCAATAATCAAATTACAGGATAATTTTTTACTTTGATATGACTGGACGATCAACAAAGTGGTTATATAGGTATATATGAGATTTTTAAAAGAAATAACATATGTATTAGAAAAGAAAAGGTGCAATCAAATTAAATAATTTTTAGTTACTGTATTTAAGAATATATAAAATCTTTAAGATGCAAAAGTATGATATGACTATTGTATTCTTAAAACCACTATGTATTCTAGATGGATCTTTATAACCGAAAAAATAATTCCAAACATTCCAAAACTCTAAATAATTAATGAACTAACTTATTAGGACTTAATTTTAATTATTGTATTATTAAAAGCACTTTCTAATATGACTATGAAAATTCATATATCAAAAAAATTAAAATAACATATTAGATTTAAAAGAGGAAAAAAATGATGTTACAATTGAGATTTAAGAAATAAAAATAATGTAACAATTGATTCATATATATTTTATTTTAATATGCACTTACTGTATCAATGTAAAGATTTATAAAATATGATGTATAACTTTTAGAATCCATTTGCTAAAATAAAAAATTAACCATCTGTAACATCCCGAAAATTTCCGGAACATTGTACACTCGCTCGATCATTTCACTGAATTAATAATAATACTTCAACTCAACAAGTTATAACAAGTCTGACAAAGCAATTAATCCATCAATTAAATCATACTCCTAATAAGTTGTCACAAATAGAACATCAAAATTAAGTCCAAAAATTTTAAATGATAATATTAACCCACGCAGGGGTTCTAATGACTAATACTAAACTTAAATTCACTCTCTCGCTTGTCTCTAGTCCAGCTTCAAGTAATCTAACGCTGGTCACTACCTGCAGAAAGGAAATCAAAGGGGAGTGAGCTTTTGAGAACTCACTAAAGTCGTTCAAGTGAAGAAATTATTAAATAATTTACAGATGCAATTCGATGATGGTTTTGTTCGCAAATACAATTCGATGATGATATCCGAAATTTTAGAACAATCATAAATAGTTCGATCAGATATGAATAAATTTTAGATGCGATGCAAACAATCACAGATACACCGACTAGTCCGTCCAGGTACTAGCCCACACCAATGCACCGACTAGTCCGTCAAGGTACTAGCCCACACCAAATCCTCTAATATACATCAATTCCTGCCAAACACACCAATGCAAAATGTCATATTAATTAATAGATTGACAACAATCGATAAGACAATGATTAAATCGATGCACAACGAGAAATTAAATACATAGCATCGAATAGAACGTGTAAGGCTCAAAACAGGGTATTAATGGCAATCGATGCAAATTTCATGACGATTATAATCTAGTCCAATGAAACTTCAACAACAATTTAGAAAAATGTTTACGATATCAAATAGATAAACTAAGATTTCAGAAGAAATACCTTACCTCGATCCAAGTACGATGAATCTAAAACACCCTCGATCAAATACTCGAAATTAACCTAGGTTAACAAATCATTTATCAAAAAACTATCCACACTAATATATTATAAATCTGATATAACTATCCACAGCATACCCATTTCTCTACCCGAAACCACGAGATTCGAAGCGGGTCCCGAGCAACCTAAGCCGAAACTCGTCAAACATTCTTTATGGCTTAATATGGCTTAATAATTTTAATTTTCATTAAACATTCTTTATGGCTTAATACTGCATATGGGATAAAAATATAATTTTTGATTTTTTTGAATAATTTTAAAATAATTTCTTTAAATACACTAAAAACCTATAAATTTCCATTATTGCTTCTAGCTGGAAATAAAGGCTCATAATTTTTTATAAAAGTCTTAATATATGTATAAAAACTTAATCTAGGACTTCTTTGTACTATAAAAACAAATTTTTTTCAAAGCATTTTCATGATTTTAAAGGCTCCAAAAGATTTTTATAAATCTGAATTTGTAGAAAATATAACAAATACATACGATTTCAGAAAATTATGAAATTTGGCCATAAATTCTAATATGGCCGAATGTACTATATTGTAAAGTTTTACATACTAATAATAACTGTACACTATCGAATATTCGTGCCGTACTTAACGCTAACCCAATATTCGATCTAAACTTCTCTTCTTCTTCCTTATTTATTTATTTATTTATTTTCCTATGCCAAGCTCCTTCCGAGCTAAGCTCACTCCCACACAGTTTACTCACCTCCCTAAAAAAAAACCACTCACTGCAGCTTCACCTTCCCCCTCAATCTTGTCATTTATCTTCATTTTGACACAATGCGCACACAGAATTCTCTTCTTCCTTTTTTTTCACTGCTGCTGCAATGAGGCAGCAGCTTCTTTCTTACCCAGCACGGACACACCTGCACAAGGTCACAGCTGGTCCCCTCCTTCTTGCTACTAATACACACAACACATACACAACTCTCATGCCCAAACAACACCCTGCTCACCCACCTTTTGCATACCCCCACACACATATATTCTTACAATACAAACAATCAGGCATCAGTTCCTCTTCTACCTTGTGTATGTTATTTTCCACCTCACAATCACACACTTTTAATGCACACACGCACTACCTGTTATGCATCATTCTTTACACACGCAAATAAAACAACCTAACCCACACATATATATACTTACAGTATATACACACAACACCAACATACACCATTGCACCATTTACATTCCATTTTACACCCACTGCCTCACGGCAGTGGGTCTCTATCCTTCTCCTCTTTTCTTTCCCATTACACTTACCCACATATCATTCACTCCCTCACCTCACATACACCATACACCTTACATATACACATCACACAAGTACCCCAAACAGCACTGATTTCATACAAAAAAGATGGCCATATGGTAGCCTTGAATCCATTCCATACACACTGTAAATTTCAACTACGACAGCCCGTGGCTGTCCAGCCGCCTTCTTCTCTCACGGCAGCCATGGCTGCCATCTCCTTCTGTCAGTTTCGCAACAACGACAGCCCAAGGCTGTCAGCACACATGAAACCCCTCACAGCCCCCGCTCCACACAGAAAGCAAGGTACTGACCTCCCTTGAACCCTCTGCCTCACGGCCGTGGGGTTCTCCTTACTCACTTACACAGGTTACACTCTCTCCCCATATCTGTGATGTACTCATTATCCCCACAATTTATCTACAATCAGCCATAAACCGAAAAGTCCTCTCGGATCTCTCATGCTCCCCTTTCACTGAAATCTATAAGAGAGAAAAAGCTGGAAAAGAAAACTTACCGGAGAACCCAAATCCCGATCGCCGAAAAATCTTCTTGATCTCTTCCCCTGTCTCTCTCAGAATCTCTATATATTTCTCTTGAAATGGGTCTGGCGGCCTAAAGAGGCGGCTGTCCAGACATGATATATATATATATATATATATATATATATATATATATATACACACACACTTGGGTTAAGTTGTCAACGCGATCTGGCCATCCACACGCGATTTGTGGATGGTACAGATCCTTTTTTTTTTACGTTTTATTAAGTCCGTCCACTATATAATGTAGCGGACGGTTTTTTTGATGAATATACCCTCAATATCAAAGTCAAGATATATTTTTTTTAAATGCCGTCCACTACATAATGTAGTTACATAATGTAGTGGACAATATTTTGGACAATCTGACTCTACCAATCCCCACATCCATTCTCATTTTTCTCTCTCTTCAGGAGAAAAAAAAACCCATTCATTCTCCTGTCATCTCGTTCTCTCTCGCTCTCTGAACTGGGTTCCTCCGCCTTCGTCTCCCTACTCTACCCAACCCCAGATCTATCATCATAGCTAGCACCTCAGCATCGCATCTGTAGCCTTGACATCGCCGCTGCCATAGCTTCAACGTCTCCATAGCCGTAGCTCAGCGTCACCGGAACCGCCACTGTTGTTGCTAGATCTGTGCATGGGCCAACATCCATTACAGACTTTTTCAAACACTATTTCTGCAAGTACTTGAGTTGGGTTGATTAGAGTTGTCAAAGGGCCGGGCTTGGGCCGGCCCAGCCCAAGCCCATCGGGCCTTATATGGGGCCGGGCCTGGGCCGGGCCAGTGGGGCTGCCAACCGGGCTTGGGACCGGCTGCTTGTAAACAAACAGGCGAAGTTACCTATTTTTTTATATATACGAAAAAATATATATCTTGCTTGTAAAAATTTATTTTATATATATGGAAAAAAAAGTATATTTTGTGAAAAAATTTATTCTTAAAATTCTAACAATCAAAATAATAATGCATGTCTATCCAAAATATCAGCAATCAAAGATCAAGAAATCTGCAACGTCAACCAAAAGGATCAAAAGAGGAAAATAAAAACAAATTACCTAATCATCCAGAAGTACTTCAATATCCGAGTCACTGCTCTTCCTATCATCAATCGGTTTATCTTGCTCGCGGTATTTCGCATCAAGATAATCCTTCCAACATACACATAGCTCGAGCGACTCGGGGTTAAGACGACTCCTCCTGTCATCCAAAACCCTCCCGCTGGCTGAAAATGCCGACTCTGAAGCAACCGTGGAGGCTTGCACTGGCAGTACATCCCGTGCAATTTGGGATAAAGTTTTATACATGTTTTGATTTTGTTTCCAAAAATTTAACAAATTAAAATTAACCTGTTCTTGCCTTGATAAATCAGAATAATGATCAGTATTTGCATATACACCAATCTCATTAAAAGAGGAAAAAGTATACGAACCTGCCGAATTAGAAGTACCTTCACCTGGTAGTTGTCTTGCTACTAGATGTTCAAAGCCCTTAAGGTATGGCGCATAATACCTCTCAACAGTGGATGATGATGTAGCTCGCCCGCGCACGTCAGCAGAATTACGATAGACGTTGAACAAGTCCTCAAACCTCTTGCTCACTTTTGCTGTGAATGCGGTTGTCTCCTCTGCTGTGTAGCACATTAATTTCGATATCTCTTGTATCGAGGCGTTCACGCCATGCAACTTTAACCTAGGATCTAAACAAGTAGCCACAGTAAAAATAACAGGCAGTTTACTCCAATATTTATTAAATTTTTGATCCATCACTTTTACTATTTCCTTAAAGGGTCCTATATATCTCCATTTTGTTAACATTGTAGCCATCTTCAGAATTTCTATTACAGCGAGAGGAGAGGTGGGATAGTACGTACCAGACAATAAATTGGTAGACGTGTAGAATACCTCCAAAAATTCAGCTAGGTATGTGGCCATCTGCCATTCCTCTTGAGTTGGCAAGCCGGCTGGGAACTGGGTTAGTAGAAAATGCGTATAGACTTCTCGGTATGCCAGAATGTGTAAAAGCATGTGGTATGTAGAGTTCCACCTGTGGACCACATCTGTAACTGCTCTCCTGCGAGGCATATTATATTGAACACACAACGTTTTAAATTGTTGTGTTCTCGGACTCGAGCTATTAACATACGCTGTCATACCCCTCATTTTGAGAAGAATATCTCCTGCAGCAGCTAAACCATCTTGAACAATTAAATTAATAATGTGACAAACACAGCGAACATGAAATAATTCACCATTAAGTACAGGTTGAAGCGTCTCCTTTAAAGCTGCAACAGCAACTTTATTATTAGAAGCATTATCAAAACTAACACTCATAATCTTATCCTTAATTTTAAATGTGGTGCATGCTTTTAATATAAGAATAGCAATGTTCATTCCATCATGCGGATAAGGGAAGTGCTCGAAAGCGATGATTCTCTTGTGCATAACCCAATCTACATCAATCCAATGAGCGGTCACACAAGAATAACTAACAAAAGTAAAGGAGATTGCCAAATATCAGAAGTAAGACTAACTTTACCTTCAAATTTATCGAAATAATCGATAAGGCGTGCTTTAGCAGCATTGTACTGTCGGAGTGCATCGGATCTAGTTGTGTTTCTATGAACCTTTTTGTACAAAGGTTGAACGTATGTGTTCATATATCTAGAGTGCTTAGGATTATCGGCAAAAGAAAAGGCTTGTTCATCATGAATAACAAATTCAGCGAGACCGTCTCTTTGCTCTCGCTGATTATAAACAAATAACTTACCGTCAAAAGATAACTGCGTTTGGGTAGGTTCGACGTGGCCTTGTCGAGGTGCACACAGAGGGTAATGCCTGTTAAGATGTCCATTACCACTACCAGACGAAAATAATTTAGCGCAGTACTTACATCGAGCTTTTCGGATGCCGTCCACCATAACTACATCGAAATGATTCCAACACTCGGCTTTCTTTTTTTTCCCCTTTTGGACTTCTGGCTCATTACCGGAGGCATTGCTCGGCCCTTCTTCATCATGACCAGGCATAGGGTTGAGATTATGCCACGGAGTAGTAGCTTCGCCAACCGAGCTGCGTCCTTGACTATAATGCGGGGGGTCTTCATCAGGCGTGTATTCAAAATCTGGAATGTTTTGATTGAACTCCCAATTGGCTTGGGTATCTATCATACAGCCTGTACTCATTCGTCCAGGAACGAATGGTTGTGTTGGTGCTTGGATTGGTGTTTGTGATGGCCGTGGCGCTGGCGCTTGTGCTGGTGGTGGTGCTTGCGATGATGATGATGTTTTTCGTGATGACGATGCACGCCTCATTTTCTTCAATAATCCAGCCATATTTCGAGCTAAACTTTGTAAGAGTAACTAAATACACAAGTATAAGAGTAGTAATAAGAAATAACAATTAAAAGAATGAACGAGTAACAAATATTAGAGAGTTAGTAATTAAAAAGAATTTAGCAAGACTAGTAATTAATAAACAAGAGTACTAATTAGTAAATACTAGTAGTAATTAGCAAGAGTAGTAATTGGAGAGGAAAATAGTAGCAAAGCTTGTAGAAATATAGAATGTTTAGGTAAGAGAGAGTAAGAAGATTGGTGTGAAAAATTAGAGAGAAATGGTGTGAATTTATAGATTTTAGAAACTTCACAAAAGACCAAAATACCCCTACAAACTATCCGTTTATAGTTGTTGGGGAGGGTAAGAGTGTAAAGGAGTTGAAAAATATAGGTTAGACTAAAATACCCCCCAAACTAGCCGTTATATTGCTGTTGGGGGGGTAAAAGTGGAATTTTGGAAAAGGGGTGGAAGAAAGGGGGGAAAAACAAAAAAATTCAAACAAGTGGGGCTGCAGACCCGGGCCGCAGACCGGGCCAGATCCGGGCCATACCCGGGCCGCAGACCAGGCCAGACCCGGGCCGACTTCGGGCCGGGCCAAACCCGTTTCCGGGCCGGGCTTTTTCGGAGCAAATGAAGGCCTGGTCCAGGCCCAGGCCCCAAGCCCGCTGTGCTGGGACCGCTACTGTTCATGGACGGGGCCGGGCCAGCCCGCGGGCCGCCCGGCCCGTTTGACAACTCTAGGGTTGATGCAATGCAACATCCCCAAACTAACAAATTTAAGAAGTACACTAGCGGATGAAACGGATCGTGGCCGCCTATCTCATATCTTGATTCTGAAACATGTTTTCATTTGAGGAAACGTGTTTTTTGTTTTCAGCACGTTAATCCTTTGCAATTCCAACTTTTTGTTTTATTTTGAGTTGTTTATTATCAAGATTATCTCCCGTCCTTCTTTGCTCCAAAGTGAAAGAAAACCAACAAAAACAATTGCTAGCAGATGGCAATAGAATATGCAGTACTCCGTGTTGTGCTGGCCAGATTGGGTGGTCTTGGCAATTGAATAGGAAGAAGACCAGATTGGGTGGTCTTGGCAAGTTTTGGTTTTTTGTGATACAAAAGGATTTGTGGGCGTACAAGAGAGACCAGAGAGAGAGAAGATGAGAGGAGGAAGACAGACAGAAAACTAAGTTGTATCATCCGCTACATAATGTAGCGGATGAGTGAATTCATTAATGTAACTGAAAAGTACAGAGGGGCAATATGGTAAAAAAAATCGTCCGCTACATTACGTAGTGGACGGACTTAAGAAAACGTAAAAAAAAAAAAAAACGATCTGCACCGTCCACAAATCGCACATGGACGGCCAGATCGCGCTGGCAACTTAACCCAAGTTGCCAGCGCGAGTAATGGATCAGCTCCCATATATATATATATATATATATATATATATATATATATATATATATATATATATATATATATATATATATATATAGGGAGAGAGCTGATCCATTGATAGCGCTAGCAAAATAGGAAAAGTTGTTAGCGCAATCTGGCCGTCCACGCGCGATCTGTGGACGTCCCAGATCTTTTTTTTACGCTTTTTTTTAATCCGTCTGCTACATTATGTAGCGGATAATTTTTTGACAAAAATACCCTCAAGTTTAAAAACAGCCCGTCTGCTACATTATGTAGCGGATGGACTTTTCTGTCATTTTTTTCTCTTTCTCTCATTAATGCTTTGACTTTTTCTCGCTCTCTCTCCCCTTTTTCTCATCTGCTATATTATGTTGCGGACAAGTTTTCTGACATTTTCTCTCTCTCTCTCTCTTTCTCTTGGCATCAACTCATTCGAGTAGTTCTGGAACTCATTCGGGTAGTTCTGGAAACTCATTCCCGAACTCGTAGGAAAGAAAGATTTCATTGTATCTTCAATACTTTCTTCATCAAAACTACCACTTGGGTTTTCACCCATTTGCTTAGGTAGCTGAAATTCATACCCAAAAAGCAGAGGGCCTGAATTGCAGAGGTCAAGCATCTCCAAAAAGCAAAAAGCCTGAATTGTGGCAATCTGTTTCAAAACTTTTCTTTTGATGGTTATCGTACGAAAGGAGAAAGAGGGGAGAGGAGGACGAAAGAGAAGAAAAAAGTGGTGAGAGAAAGAGATAAGTCAAATTGAAGAGAAAGGACATAGAGAGAGGGGAAACACAAGTCAGAGCATTAATGAGAGAGAAATGTTAGAAAACTAGTCCACTACATTATGTAGCAGATGAGGGAAAGAGAAGAGACAGAGAGAGAGAGAGAGAAAAAAAAAAGTCAAAGCATTAATGAGAGAAAGGGGAGAGAGAGAAAAAAATGATAGAAAAGTCCGTCCGCTACATAATGTAGCGGACGGGCTGTTTTTAAACTTGAGGGTATTTTTGTCAAAAAATCGTCCGCTACATAATGTAGCGGACGGACTAAAAAAAGCGTAAAAAAAATATCTGGGCCGTCCACAGATCGCGCGTGGACGGCCAGATCGCGCTAGCAACTTCTCCTATTTTGCTAGCGCTATCAATGGATCACGACCCATATATATATATATATATATATATATATATATATATATATATATATATATATATATATATATATATATATATATATATATATATATATATATATATATATATATATATATATATATATATATATGGGTCGTGATCCATTGATATATATGACAATTTATTATATATATATATATATATATATATGACAATTTATTATTGCCAAAATGGTCCAATAATAGAATATTTATGACAATTTATGTGCTACGAAAATTGTTAACGGGTTATTACACTATTTCGTTTCACAAATCATCGATAATGATAAGGGCAAAATAAATAAATTTGTCGCTAAAATATATCGATGCTAGAAAATTAATTCATTGCTAGAATACATGTTAACGTTAAGCATTAAAATATCAACACTAAATTTGTCGCTAAAAGTTGCTAAATAAAAATATTGGAACTAAGAAAAAACATATTCGCCGCTAAAAATTATAATTAAATCCGAAAAAGTATCGGGGTGTTACACCATCTTTTTTTGGGTTGGGCCATACGACCAACAAACGATTGTTTAATTATTATTAATTAAAATTATAATAATGATAAAGCTTATGCATAAATCTGATATTTGAAAAGGATTTAAGACTATATACTAAACATGTTAGTGTATCTAAAGGTATGCAAATATTATTTTGAAAGTGATTCATATTTTTAAGTTTATTAAGTTTTGCAGGAACTATGTGAGGGCTACATTAGAAAGGCTCATAGAATTTGAGAACTAATTCTAAATATACTACTAGGATTTAATTTTGACTATTGTGTCCTTAAAACTAACTCTTTCATACGATGATAAAAAATCATGTATCTAGAAAACAAAAAATCACATATGAGATTTAGAAGGGAAAAAAACAATGTTAACGTTAATTTAACTTATTATAATGTTATAAATGTATATATAATTAGACATAACATAATCATTGCAAAAATTATCAATGTAATATATAAGATCAATAGTACAATTAACGACAATTTTTGCTTTGATAACACCGCACAATAATCAAAGTGGCTACATCACATATATGAGATTTTGAAAAGAAATCAAGTTTTTGTTAGAAAAAAAGGTACGATTAAATCAAATAATTCTTAATTACTATAGAACATTTAAAACCTTTACAATGTAAACATATATCTATGTAATTATACAAAACAAACGATTAACCATGTCATTTTTGCATAGGACCTTACGATCAATGAAAGTATTTTTTTTATTTACACTTAATTATATTTTTATGAAAAAAACTTAATAAATATAAAAACTATAACTTGGCGACAAGCCGTTAAAGATGCAGTGTAATATCCTAGAAATTTTCAAAACGTTAGACACTCAATCGATCAATTCACTAAGATAATAATCTCCTCTATCTCAATAAATAATGCAACAAGCTGTCAGAACAACTATCCGTCAATCAAACTATACTCTTAATCAATTGTCATAATTGAAATACCAAATCTAAGTCTAAGAAAATTTAAACAATAACGTTTCACTCACGCAGGGGTCCTAACGATCAATATTAAACTTAAATTTAAATTCTTCAGCTCGCTCGACTCTCTAATCCTTATGCGGGCAACTTAATGCTGCTTATCTACGGAAAGAAAGTCAAAGGGAAGTGGGCTTTCGAGAGCCTAGTAAGGTTGATCAAATATTTAAAATAACAAAAACGATTCGGACAATTTTACATTTAAACCAAATAACAACTTTTAAAATAACAAAAACGATTCAAACGATTTTCTATATACAATCAAATGATAATTTTAAGAGGATTTTCAAATAAAACCACATTATTACAATATAAACATAGGGATGAGTATCAACTCAATCCCTTAAATCAATAATCATTGAAAATACTTCAAGTGCAATAAAAACATAAACATAAAATATTGAACATGAGTAGTACGCTGTAGTAAAGTCACCTCGACAGTACTCGATACGTTTTATATATGCATATATACAATGACTAGTTCATTTAGGTACTAATTTAACTCATCCAACAGACCATCCTTATAACTCCAACAACACAAGCCATCTTTATAAGTCCCAAGTTTACAAACTCATGTCAATATTCAAGGAATTTAAAAATAATTCAAATTATTTTACAATGATTGAATTAAATAAAACAGGATGAGAATAAATAGTTTCAAACAATCGCTATAAGGCTCAACTTAGGGTTTCACGGACAGTTTCAAAACATCTTTTATATCAAACATAAAATTGAATCAATGTAGTTCATGAAGCTGTCATACTAAAATATTTGAAATCAGAACGATGAAGAAGGGTTCGGATATAATTCCTTACCTCAATCCAAGCTAAGCAATGCTACCAAACCTCGATCAATAATCTCTGAATATACCTAGATTGACATTTATTTGTTAGAACACAATCTATGTCTAATATACTATAAACTTAATATTCACTACCCAAAGGATGCTCACTTCTAATCCTGAAATTGCTCAACCCGAAACAGTTCCGACACACGATCAACCTAGCCGAAAATCCTGTATGCTCTTTAACGCATAATAATCTCCCGAATTTTGTAATAAATTATAAATAAACACTTTTATTGCCTAAAACATTATAAAAGTCAAAATATGAATTTTTTGAAATTTTGAATATTTTTGAATTAAAAATAATTTCTTTAAATTAAATAAAAATCCATAAATAGCCATAAATGCTTCCAGATGTAAAATAAGTCGCATAATTTTTTTAATAACTTAAAATATGAATAAAAATATAGAAATTAAAATGCATTAAAACTATTTTATAATTATTCATTTTACTAAAACCAATGCGATACAGAAATTATAGCAAATAAACTAAAAATCACAAAACTTAATCAGAGACTTATCTATAACATAAAAACATTACTCTAATTTTTCTAGAACATTTTCATGAGTCTAAAGATTCAAAAGAATTTTATAAGTCTAAACTTGCCAAAAATATCAAAAATATCTATGATTCATAAAATTATAAAATTGTACCAGAAATTCTGACATTAGCCTAAGGTATTCTAGTGTCGAATTTCACGTGATAATGATCACCGTACGATATATAACGCACGCACCAAACTTAACGCGAATTCAGACCCAAACCGCACTTCCCTTCTTATTCACTGCACTCAACCTCTATCTCACTCTCAGACCTTCGCAGCTCACGAGCCTCACGTACACACGCATTTCTTCACTCCACACACACAGCTATACACACACATCTACACTTATATACACACACTACCCACACACATGCACCCAAAAATCACACACTCACATAGCTTATATTACACATAAACACAAGCCCACAATAAAACTCATGTTCCCAACCTATTCTGGTCGTACCCAATGGCTCAATAAGGGTCCCATTTCACGTGAACACGTCAACGGATTCAACAGTAAATTCTTCAACGCTTCGAACCGGTCAAAGTGCGGGAGCCCAAGTCACGTGCATTCTTTGCTTCACACGCCTCACGTTCGACTTAGTCACCAATTATTTTACATCAACGTCACTCACGGTAGCACGTTCGTCACACCAAAACCACCCGAGAACTTCACCAAAAACATCGACCGACGGCGCAACCGGGGCAATAGGGTCAAGGGGCAAAGGCCTTGGCCAACCCCATGGGGTCGGCCTCGGCCTCACCCAAGGCCATGGGGTCGGCCTCGGCCTCCCATGGGAGGTTGGCTTTGGCCTTCCCCCCCCCCCCCCCAGTTCTTCACTTTTTGCACAAGGTCCTTTTTCGCACTTTGTTCGCTGTATACGCTTTGTATGTGACTTTAGCACCTTGTTCGTCACATGGGTATGATTCATGTCGACACGATCTTCGCAACGCAACTTTCGGATTCGTCATCGCTCATCAAAGCACCTACTGTCGGCGCGCCCGAAGTTCACCCAAAGGGGGAGTGGCCTTGGCCTCCCTTCATAGGAGTTGGCCATTGGCCTTGGCCACCCCTTAGGGTCGGCCTCGGCCTCGGCCTCCCCAGGGGTGGTGGCATTGGCCTTCCCCCAATCTTTGGCCTATGGCCTCCCCTCCCGGGCGCACTTGTTTTCTCAAGTCTTTGCACCTCCGCGATGTTTACGGACGTTCGTACATCAACCTTGCGACGTCCGTCATCCATCAACCTCGCAACGTCCGTCGTGCATGAACCTTGCGACGTCCGTCATGCATCAACCTTGTGACGTCCGTCCTCCATCAACCTCGCGACGTCCGTCGCGCATCAACCTTGCGACGTTCGTCGGCCATCAACCTCGTGACATGTGCTCCGGCACTGGGGGCTTGCGTTGGCACCCCTATGGACTATGACCCCCGGGTCACTCCGAGACGGGAGCAGGTCTTCGGAGGGCATCGCGCCTAGTCTGCCTGGCAGTTGGGCGTCGGGTCTTCACCACCACTGCCAGGCCTGTGGGACTCTGCAAGGGCTTGGATTGGAGGCTAGATCAAGGGGTTTCTCTGGCCACACCGACGCTGTGGGAGCCAGTCTTTCCAGACAGACAGAGCGACTCTGTGCAGGGCAGACCGGGTGATTATGCGATTCGACAGTCCGTGGAGCACCGATAGCTGTGGACCCCTCAGTGATGTGTCACTCCCGGGGAGTGCCACGTGTCGCGTGATGACATCATCATCTCAACCTCTATAAATAGAGGTCTTGAGAATTCATTTGAAAGAGGCGATTTTTGGGACACTTTCACTTTCTCACTCTAGAATCCTAGAGAGAAACATACAGGACCCTAACTTCGGACATAAGCATCAGACTGTGACTGTCGTCGTGTATTCACTCTGCGCCATCACCCTCGCAGCACTGCCACCCTCAAGCTCTTTCTGGGAAGCCCTTGGTCTCTGCCCTTGCTCCGCCCTTGCTGTGTCTCACATCATCACACTTGGCATCCGAGTCGGACTGCATTCCTTATGGCACCTCCACGTCAACTGCGAACCCACTTTCCCTGACATCAACTCCCCACACCCACTGCTTCACGACAGTGGGCTTCTCTACTCCCCTTCCCTTTTCTTTACAACCCATTCCTCACACACATTCGAGCACCCACTAACACACGGTTCCAAACAACACCCACACACACACACTTGCTGGCACATACCACTCACACGGCACATATCACTCACACGGCACAATAAACCCACACACAACATATGCTATGCATATGGGCTGGCTGTTTTGCAGCCCTTGTTTCCCTTCACACACACCACGCACACCATTGCACACAAAACACACACACACAGAGGTTCACAAAAAGCACACTGCACACACACTAGCTGCCTTGGCAGCTTCTTTCTCTTACTGTCACCCAAATTTACACACACACCCATGTTACATACACACAGCTGCCCATTTCCTCACACAAATACTCTCATACGCACATTCATGGGGCTGTTTGACAGCCCCTTCTTCTCCCTTACTCCTTCACTCATGCACACAGAAAATTAAACACCAATTGTCACCATTCACACAGCTGCCTTTTGACAGCTTCACACACACATATATGGACTGGACACACAAACAAAAAAAATCATGCACACAGAACACACAAAAACACACACCTAGTACACACGCACACACACAGCACATGTTTTCTTCTTCTCTTCTACTTTATATATACATATATTTTAAAACCAAAAACTTACGCAACGTAGCTTCCTCTTGCTCTCCTTTCTCTTTCAACACATCCATGCACACAACAACAATCACTCACATAGACCCATTTACTGTTGGAGAGAAGTTGCAGAAAAGGAAGAAGAAAGCAAAAATTCAATGGCTTGAGGCGCGTCTAAAGACACTGTCTTTAAGGCGATATTTGCCCCCACTCGACTAGAGTTTGCTACCGGGTTAATGACAAATCACCTCCAGGATTACTCAAACCAACAATCTGCAGATAGCAATTCTGAAGATTCGTTTCAGAATTGCTCCTCGAAATAGTGTATATAACTGAAAATTTTGAGATTCAGAATTTGGAAAATGCCAAGTAATTATTTATTCTGAAATTCAGAATCTTATATATGAGCTCAACAGCTACCCTTTTATGAAGAGACATAACCATTCAAAAAATAACAGAAATAACTGTTATGTCTGGTGCCTTTTCGGAATTACTTTCAAAGTTATTAAAATAAATAATTGAAAGAAAAAATTCCAAAAATTAGAGTAAAATTATGGGCCGTTAGATCATATATAAATCAACGCACTATACGCGCTCGCGGCAAGCGTGCAAAGTGCTAAGTGCGCCCACTAAAGCGCACACAATGCGCCACATGTGCGCACGCGCGCGCACGTGCGATGCGGTGCATTGTACAATAGCATTCCCAATCTTTCCTCCAAAACATCTCAAAATAATTCAAATGATATGTACCATGTGCTTGGTTATAAGGAGAGAGAAAGTTCATTTTCTCTCCAATGTGGGACAAAGAACAAAACCTTTTGGGTCTTGAACTTCTCAATCAATACAAACACATTACATAACAATCTACCACCAACACTAACAATCCCCCACTTAGATTGTTATGTTGATTCACAGTTACATACTGATATTGTCATGCTTGGTAAAGGTATCTCTCGATTTAAACCCTTACTTAGTACAAACACATCTAAGCTCTAATTGAATCCATGGTGGCCTAAGCTTAAACCTGGATTCATCGATATTAGAACCGGATATGCTGTACACATAACGATATCCAATCTCAGCGAGCAATTCACCAAATAAATAATATATTAACACAACCATTTGCCTCATCCTGGATTTCATGAACATTTACAAAAGTAAACCTTTAACTTTTGCTAGAAACGGCTCCACTTCTTATGTTCATATAGGTGAAGTTCCATCCGTGTCCCTGTTACTTGAACACTTATACGGAAATTTATTGAACTTCATTAAGAGTTTACAACTCAGCCTCCATGTCATAACAGTCAGCACTTTCACATCCTGGATTGGGTTACCAAAAATTAATTAAGTGCTCCTCCAACCACTTGTCAGTAACTTGTTATTACCCGTTAAACCACAAATCTAGCTTATGGTCGGGTTTCCATTACTGGTGGTCTAAATAAAAGGTTTCAAACCCATCCCACTAGATGTATTCCTCACCAGATCTCTTGAAAGACCTTTAGTTAAAGGATCCGCCAAGTTATTACTTGACCTAACATACACTATGGTGATCACACCATTTAGTATCAATTCTCGGACATACTCATGTCGTAAGCTTATATGCCTAGACTTACCATTATAAATGGTACTATATGCTCTAGTCATAGTCGCCTCACTATCACAATGCAAAGAAATTGATGGCACAGGTTGTGGCCATAACTTTATATCAAACAACAGATTTCTCAGCCATTCTGCTTCTTTGCCCACGGCTGCCAACGCCAAAAATTTAGATTCCATCGTTGAGTGTGTTATACAAGTCTGTTTCTTTGAAGCCCAAGAAACAGCTCCTCCCGTGAGAGTAAACACCCAACCTGACGTTGACTTGTTATCGCTCGCACTAGTTATCCAACTAGCGTCAGTGTACCCTTCAAGTACTGCAGGAAAGTGATTGTAAAATAGTCCTAATTTTATGGTTCGTTTAAGAAACCCAAAGACTCTACAAATAGCTTTCCAATGATCAACACCAGGATTACCTGTATATCTAGAAAGTTTGCAAACTGAAAATGCTATATCAGGCCTAGTACAATGCATTGCATACATTAGACTACCAATGGCACTCGCATATTCTAGTTGAGCAACTGCTCTACCAGAATTTTCACCCAATTTGGAAGAAGAATCATATGGGGTACTCACTTCTTTAATTCCTAAATGCTGAAATTTAAGAAGCATTTTCTTAATGTAGTGTGATTGAGATAAAGCGTAACCCCCACTATGTTTCTTAACCTTAATTCCTAAATTGAATCTGGAATTAAGATACTCTTTTGTTTCAAAAATTCCTTCCAAATTTGTACCAAATATGAGCAAGTCATTCACATAAAGACATATAATAACACCATATGCATCTGTAAATTTTGAGTAAATGCACTTGTCAGCATTATTATGTCTAAATCCATGAGATAAAATAATAGAGTCAAAATTTTCATGCCACTGTTTTGGTGCCTGCTTCAAGCCATACAAAGACTTAACCAATTTGCAAACCTTCCTTTCATTTCCCAGCATAACAAATCCTTCGGGCTGTTCCATGTACACCTCTTCATCAAGGTCGCCGTTTAAAAATGCAGTCTTAACATCCATTTGGTGTACATGCAACTTATATAAAGATGCCAGTGCAAAAAGCACTATAATGGACGTTATTCGTGCCACAGGTGCATAGGTATCAAAATAGTCTATGCCCTCCTTTTGTCTAAAACCTTTTGCTACCAATCTGGCCTTAAAGGTTTGTATAGACCCATCCGTATTATATTTCCTTCTAAACACCCACTTACTTCTAATTGGTTTAGATCCTTGAGGCAATTCAACTAATGCCCAAGTATTATTACATAATATTGAGTCCATCTCATCATTGATTGCCTCTTTCCAAAAGGCAACATCTCTGGAAGCCATTGCTTCAGAATATGTCTTTGGATCATCTTCCATATTTAGTAACATGGGAATTTCCTTGAGAATATTCTCTCTATCACCCTCCACCAAGAAAGCGATTGCTTGAGAGTCTATAAAATCGGGATCCAATATTTTCTCTTTTCTAGCTCTTTGACTTCTCCTAGGTTATGTTGTGTTATTAGGCACAACACTCTCATTTTCACGAGATGAACCTACATTCGAGTCAATTTCAAGTGAAATTGTGGGTGCTGAAAAATCAGAATCAGAGTTGAATTTATCTTCGATAAACTCAACATCTCTAGATTCTATAATGACATTAGACTCTAAGTCTAATAGGCGGTAGGCCTTGGAATTTTTAGCATATCCCACAAAGACACTTTTGAGAGCTCTTGGTCCCAACTTTGTTCTCTTAGGATCAGGAACCCTATAGAAGGCAAGACAACCCCAAACTCTAAGATAACTTAGGTTAGGTTTTCTTCCTTTCCATAGTTCATATGGTGAAACCTTAGTTTTCATCGAAGTTATCCTGTTATGCACGTGACAAGCTGAAAGTAATGCTTCACCCCATAAACTTAAAGGCAATCTAGCATTCAAGAGCATAGCATTTATCATTTCTGTAAGTGTCCTATTTTTTCGTTCAGCTAGACCATTTTGCTGTGGGGTGTAGGGTGCACTTTTCTGATGTATGATGTCATGCTCTTCACAATAAGAATCAAATTCAGTAGGAAAAAATTCTCCACCTCTATCACTATGAAAAATTTTAATCCTCTTCTCCTTTTGATTCTCAACCTCAGATTTATAGCGCTTGAACATATCAAAAGCTTCACTTTTATGTTTCATTAAATACACATAAGTATATCTAGATAAATCATCGATAAAAGTGATAAAATATCTATTGCCACCTCTACTTAAGACTCCATTCATTTCACAAATGTCAGAATGCACAAGTTCTAACAATTGTGTATTTCTTTCGGCCTTAGGAATGGTTGTTTAGACAAATTTGCTTGAATGCAGATTGGGCATTTAGCATTTTCCACATGATTATATGAAATCAAACCATGCTTAGACATAAATTTAAATGATCTAAAATATAAATGAGCTAAACGAGCATGCCACAAAGAAAATGAGTCAACAGAGTAAGCCAAATCAGATACGTTTTTATTAATAGATAACTTAAACATGCCATCACATGAGTATCCTTTTCCAACAAACACTCCACTCTTAGACAGGACCAACTTATCGGACTCAAGCAAGGCTTTAACGCCTTTCTTACAAAGAAGACTAGCAGATACAAGATTTTTCCTAATTTCCGGAACATGGAGCACATTGAGTAGAACTAGTTTCTTCCCTGAAGTAAACTGAAGTTCAACACTCCCTTTACCCAAAACCTTGACAGAACTATGATTCCCCATCAGCACCACTTGTCCATTCGTTGCCTCTTCGTAATCCTTAAAGAAGGACTTCTCGTTGCAAACATGAACTGTAGCCCCAGAATCATACCACGAATCAAAATTTTTGCTCGAAGTTGCCATATGCAGTTCAGTAATCATGCCAATCTGCAATTCAGAAATCATGGCAACCACTTCATTGATGTCGTCTTCCACCACGTTTGCATTATGGGAACTTCCAGCATTTTCTGTTTTCTGCCTTTTCCTGCTTCTGCATTCCTTCCTGAAATGTCCCTTCTTCTCACAATTATAACAAGTTTTGTTCTTCTTGTTATTCTTGTTGGAGCTGCCAGAGTTGTTTATTTCAGAAATCTTCCTCTTGTTTCCACCAGAATTTTCATTCTAAAATTTTTTTTGATCCACAAAGTTTACTTTTGAGTTGAAATTCATCGAAAAACTTTTATTTCGAACCCGAGTTTCCTCTTCAATTCGCAAGTGTTTTTGAATTTGCTCAACAGTAAAATCTTCTGTGGTATGCAGAAGTTTCTTTCTGTAACCATTCCAACTAGGAGGCAATTTAGAAATAATAGCCCCCACTTGTAATGGTTCAGAAACCTCGACCTTTAGGTCTTTCAGTTTGGAAACAAGGATTAGCAACTGATGAACTTGATCCAAAACAGATTCACTATCATTCATAGTAAATTCGAAATACTTGAGAGTGAGAAACTTATCTGCGCCTTGCTTTTCATTATTGTACTTGTTCTCCAAAGCCTTCCAGATTTCTTTCGGACACTTGGACAATGTAAACAGGTCATAGAGGCGATCCGAAAGTGCGTTCAGAATGTGTCCTCTGCAAACTAGTTCGTCCTCTTCACGTTTCTTTCGCGCTGCTTTGGTCTCTTCGGAGTCGTTGTCAGTAATTTCCGGAAGTGGTGGTAGATTAGGATCCAAAACATACTGAACCTTTAGTGCAGTGAGTAAGAACATCATCTTGTCTTGCCAACGGGTGAAATTCGTTCCATCAAACCTATCCAGTTTCATGAAGTCCTGATTCATCACTTGGAAAGCCGCCATTGCTGATTCTCCTCCCTTCAAATATCGCCTTAAAATTGTTGGAGAGAAGTTGCAGAAAAGGAAGAAGAAAGCGAAAATTCAATGGCTTGAGGCGCGTCTAAAGACACTGTCTTTAAGGCGATATTTGCCCCCACTCGACTAGAGTTTGCTACCGGGTTAATGGCAAATCACCTCCAGGATTACTCAAACCAACAATCTGCAGATAGCAATTCTGAAGATTCGTTTCAGAATTGCTCCTCGAAATAGTGTATATAACTGAAAATTTTGAGATTCGGAATTTGGAAAATGCCAAGTAGTTATTTATTCTGAATTTCAGAATCTTATATATGAACTCAACAGCCACCCTTTCATGAAGAGATATAACCATTCAAAAAATAACAGAAATAGCTGTTATGTCTGGTGCCTTTTCGGAATTACTTTCAAAGTCATTAAAATAAATAATTGAAAGAAAAAATTCCGAAAATTAGTAAAATTATGGGCCGTTAGATCATATATAAATCAATGCACTATACGCGCTCGCGGCAAGCGTGCAAAGTGCGCCCACTAAAGCGCACACAATGCGCCACATGCGCGCGCGTGCGGTGCGGTGCACCGCACAATAGCATTCTCAATCTTCCCTCCAAAACATCTCAAAATAATTCAAATGATATGTACCATGTGCTTGGTTATAAGGAGAGAAAAAGTTCATTTTCTCTCCAATGTGGGACAAAAAACAAAACCTTTTGGGTCTTGAACTTCTCAATCAATACAAACACATTACATAACAATCTACCACCAACACTAACATTTACACGCCCACATATATTTATACCATCTCACATCGCACGTATACATAGGATAGCATAGCAACTGCCTTGCGGCAGTCCTATCTCTCACAACCATAATTTATGAATCCTTCCATGAGCACATGGTCACAACCCTAAACCCATATTGATCTCACAGGTTCTCTCTGGCCCTCTAAACCCTTAAATCTCTAAGTAGTTGAATTACAGATTAGGGTTAAAAAATAAACTTAGCGAAAAAATTTTGGTGGCCGAAAACCTCGCCGGAATCCTTCTTCTTCACGCTCTCTCTCTGTATCTCTCTTTTTCTCAGTATCTCTCTCTCTATCGTGAACCAGACGAGAGTAACATGGGGGACGGCCGCTCACTCTTATAATAGGGTATAAATATAAAACCCTAAAAGCACAACTATCAAAAAACCCCCCAAAAGTTTCGTTAGTCATTTTAAGTCTTACACGATATTTTCTATTATTTGCGAAATGGTTCAAAAATAAATATCTACGATAATTTAGGTAGTAAGAAAATTGTTAACATGTTGTTACAGTATCCCATTGGACAAATCGTGGCTAAAAAAAACGCACCGATACTAAAAATAACATTTTAATTGTCACTACACATATATCGAATGCTAAGGTAGAAAATATCGTCGCTTATTAAATTGCTAATATAAATTTCGGCACTAAGAAAAAATATATTCGCCGCTAAACTTTTAAAATTATCATTCACGCTAATTGTCACTAAGTACGTCAATCAAATTCACTTACAATTTTTATCTTTAAATTATAACTTATAATTTTCTCAAAATTTTGTCGCTAAAGGTTGCTGATAAATTTCACTGATGAAAATTGACGCTAAATCTCGCGTATAAAAGCCGTCTCCTAGATAATAAACTGACCGGCTAGACATATCACGGTTCAGGGTGTTACATGCAAAAAATAATTCTAACACTTCAAAACAAGGACACGTCATCTTCATCATTTTAATTTTATCATTACTAGTATCTTACAAGAATTAAAGAAACACACACACACAAATATATATATTAAAATATTGAATATTATGTCGTCATTCTATCAAATTTATCTTTGCAGTCAATAATAACTTATTTGAAAGTAATAAGGTGTATAAATAAGTCCTATTAAAACTAAAATGCAACTTTATACCATATGATTTCTATTTCATCATTAAAATAACCTTCAAAAAAATGTAACACCTCAAAAACTTTTGAAATTAAAGAATTATACTCATATATAACATCTACAATTCAAAAGGGATACGTCATAATCTCACCACTTTTAAATTTCAACCATAGTCCTAGTCCTATTCATTATTTAGTTCTGTATGGCACCAGCATTATTATTCTACTACTAGAAATACTAAGCCAATATTCATTTGAAATATTAATGGACAATTTAAAGTAAAAGCTTAAAGAAGGCAAGTATCTAGCGGCTCCACTGTATCGCTATCTATTCTTTGTAGCCAAATAAGATTTTTTTTTTTAATAATGTTATTATCTTTTTTAATTTATCTCACAATATATGGTACATATTAATACACACTATTTGAGTCCTTATATTATACTGTATTTTATAAACCGACTCAAGCTTAACTCGAGTTACTGAGCTAGTTTACACTAAAAGCCATAAAGACTCCAACAAAAGGCTTTACGTGCTTTATGCCTTTATTAATGTAAGTTGCATTTTAGTGCTGTCTTTGTTGTGTATCATGCTCAAATGTGCCGCTGTAATGGCGAAAGCTTATGATAACCTCTTCCCCCCACCCCCGCACAGAAAATGAACAAATAAGGAGACAAAGGATCTCCACAAGGATTGCAAAAGAGAATATTGACACCCACTGCATAAGAAGGTTAGATACATGAGCCAAAAAAATCAAACTTTTAGAGGACTGTATGTTGGAAAGTCCTGTTTTATCCTATCCTACGCTTACCGTTTTTAAAACACAAAAAATTCTCTCATCTTCTTTTCTAAGTCCGAGTTAGCTACATAAAGATGCTCAGAAAGCTTACCGTTTCATATCCTCCTTTTCGTTTCGCTAGCTAGTCATAGGTATAAATTCGTGGACATGTAATTCCTGATTTGGAGTTTGAGTTTGGATTTATTAGTTGGATGTTTTTGTAAGCTGGTATAAAACCGTTTGGTTGTTCTATTATGCATCAGCAGTTTGCAACTTGGTAGACATAGGTTAATAACTGGTGCAGGCCAATATCCTCTTTAATTTTTGGCGAGAAGTATTGATTGTTGCGTACGTCCTTAACACGGTTCTATCTAAGTCAGTCACTTCTACATCCTATGTTTCTTGTTAGCTCACAGGGTCAAAGATGGAGAAAATTCTAAATGATATGTGATATAAGATGATACTTTGACAGTGTACTGACTGAAATTGTGTCTTGCAATGTAGATTTCTTAAAGGAAGCATTTGCATGTACGGGTACATTACCAAGGATATTGAAGCTTCATGAAATGCTTGAGTCAGATGGAATCTCGACAAACTCTCTCAACCGGGGTGGTGAATTGATGACAATATAATCGTCAACAATAATGAGAGCGATGCATCACATTTGGAAGTATCCCATAAATCCACAATATGGTAGATGCACACCAGCTGAAATGATGACTCCTTAGGGGGAACAAAAGCCGATGAGAAACCATTTATCGTCATCATATTACTTGATCATGGTCCCTTTCGTCGCCATAAGGTTATTGCATCGTGGTTGCTAAGTAATGGACAACTATTCTCGAAGATGAAATAAGGTCATAATGAGTAAGATTCAAGTTTGGAAACTTGTTCGCCACCAATGAACGGATAGCTACCATGCAAAATGAAATAGAGGATCAAGTTCTAGGTCTTGCTGCTCTTCTCCTTGGGCGCACAACAAATGGGTTCTTAAAATTAAGAGCAAGGCAGTAGGATCGACGGAAAAGTTCAAGGCCAGTCTCAACAGTAGACCCAAAGGGAGGGTGTAAAGTTGAATGAATAAATGGATTAGATCAAGAAAAAGATCTATTCTTTTCTAGGAATGCTAAAAAAATTGGCATTTGAAAGAAAAAATGCCCTAAACTTGGGGGTCAAAAAGTTTTATAAAACATTTGGTTAAAAGTTGACAAACTGGGCAGCATGACAACGAATGTGAGTTCTCCAAGTAAATGTCCTAGGAATATGTCCAGCTTGAGAGTATCAGACGCAGTTAGTTCGCTACATCCTGACTATCGTGATTATAAGACCGTAGCATGTCGATCAATGCGTCCAATCTGCTTAGTTCCCTAATTTGGGCTTCTTCTTACGTGATTTTTTTTTTTTTTTTCAGGCAACAAATGCAAAAAGGCTAGACATTATTAGTCGCAATCACACTTGGGGGTAAAAAACTCAGACATTCTAATAATCAATAAAAAAAGCTTCCTAACTACAAGCCAATCTGAATCAATTTGATACGTGCATCCAAATAGACTTGAGCTCGTCAAGGTATGCAGCTTCCAAACTCTTTTCAATAGCATACCGGTGTCATCTGGTGACTTTGAAACTCTGCATAAGAACGGTGAGATCAAATTTATGGTGAAAAGGAAAAAGTCTCACAAGTTATAGTTTCTAAAGATGCCATTGAACACAAAAAAGGGAAAAAAAAAACTTAGATCATGTCATGTATGTTAAGACAAGAATGATACCTTCACTTTCTCCAAAAGATCACAAGCATGGGCATTATTTTTGAAATGATCACGCACAGGCTGCAACACAAGGGAGTACGATGTTAACATCCTGGTATGGAAAGAGATGATACATTTGCCGTGCTAGGCAAACCTCTATATTTGAGACCTCCTAGGCTAATAAATGTCATTAGTATGCATTAGAGGCACTACAAGATGCCAAAGCTTGGGTAGTTGATTAAGCAACTGGGTGTAGTGGGAGAGTTTAAAATCGATTGAGGCTAATATAAGACGAACCGGAAATGTGCAACTCCAGATGACATTTCACAAGCATGCACATCACCCAAGGGCCAATGCAACCACAAAAATGTATGAAAGCAAATGAGCCGGCCCAAAATGCTTCAATTTTTGCACGTCAAACATAATTTTATGAAGAAAATTTGCATAATACCAGTTCATTCCGAAGATCAGAATGTGCCACACCTGAAATTTTGACATTACCATGACATTGGGGATCAGGTTGCAGAACCTCACATAGTTTACCTGCAGTATCTTATTTAAAGCTTTAGATAGAGAAGGTTTAAGGTCATCCGGAAGTAACTCCCCACGTGTATAGGCAGCCACTAGCTCTTCAAAACTGGTGAAAGTCCTGCTTAAACAATCAGAACCATTAAATAAGCAATATATGAAAAAGCAGCACCCATAAATGACATTCCCTTTGAACAAGAAAGTGATTCCTCATCGAATCAAGAAAGCAGGAAAAAGTCTTCAAAAAAACCTACTTCATAAGGTCTATTTAAGTCAAAACAACTCACTTTTCACCGCCATTGCTTGCATGCCTTTCAACCTTGAACTCATGAAACCAAGGAAAGATCAGGTACTCTATGTACTCGAGACATGGATTTCCTTCAACCACCTTACGAGGGCAGTGCGCCTTTTTTATCTTCACATTTACATCTGCCTGCAACATGTATGCCATACCAACATCAACTCTACAAAGCAGTTGATATTGTGACTGCTTTAGGAAAGAGGTCACCTCAACATAATAGGTAACACTGGCTAACCAACTCAGGCTTTTGATTTGGCATTAGATGTAGTACCTCATCATCATCCATAAAGATGGCAGATAAGGGATCACTCTTTGACATCTTTTCCTGGCCTTGCTGTAAACCAGGAAGCATGTCTGCAAATCATAAAACCAAGAGAAATCTCAGCATTCCTCGAAAATTGCCAATATTAACTTAGAAGAACTGAAAATCAGAAGGGACCTACGATGAGACAATATGATAGGCTTCATTTTCCTCTTGATGTCATCGCAGTACTCTCTTGCAAGGACATTCACTTTCCGCTGATCCATACCCAACTGACAGATGTCAGCCTGTTCGTAGGAAACATATCTTATCAAATCCACATGGCCTAATTACAGTTTAAACCCTGATCTTTAAAAATTTTGGCAATTCAAAAACTGATCTTTCGATTAAAATTGTTGTCCCAGATATTTCAGCTTGGTTTTAATTTCCCGAATGAACACAGACGTCATAATAATGGACTAACACTAGACACGTGAGACAATGTAACAGCCTTTATCAGTGGAAGCCAATTGCAACGAAATGTCAAGGTCAGGTTTAGATTACAAAATCGTGCAAATCCCATGGTACAAATCATAACCACTGCTATTGAGGTTTTTTTTTTTGGTGGGGGGGGGGGCGCATTTCAGAAGGGGAAAAAAATTGAACTACAAACAATCACGACGTATTAAGAAGACGGCCTATTTTGAGTAAACTTCATCTTGTACTCTCTGAATCAAAACATATATTCAGAGTTCACTCCCATTTCGATCAAAAATTTTGTTTGATAGTAACCTTCAGAATTTCACTATGCTGGTCCCTCTTTCAGTTCAAATTAGTTGGGACACGTCTATCCAGATTCAAGTCCTTAATTACTTTTCTGGTAGTCTCCTTTAACCTCATCTTCTTTTGATAGAAATCATGCGTAACTATCATTATTTACTTCATATGGCCAGACCTCATTATCTGGTGCAACTCAGAGACACAATTCTTCCCCTACTTTTCTTCATTAAAATACATTTAATTTTATTTCTCTAGCTCGATACCTCATTATTCAATGACTTTCTTTTTTTTTTTTCCCCCCCCCTCCCCCCTTCTCTTTTTTTTTTTTTTTCCCCTTTCTTTACTTCTAGTTGTAGAGAACTAATAACCTTTTCTGAACATGGAAAGATGTCAGATTAAATTTATGTACTAGCAGTTGTTATTTGTGGGTCCCTGGATACAAGCCAGTAAGTTGTCCTGTTACAGGCTTCATTCCAACATGACAGAGGCCCACGTCTTAGGCACTCTCCTAATACAGAGCACCTCACTCCAGTGTATATGAGTACATTAAAAATTAAAACCCCAGGATCCTCTGACTAACATATTCCTAAAGGCGCTTAACTAGTTCCTGTTAATTTTCAACTGCCTGTTCTTGGATATTCCTTTGTCTTCCATTGCTCGGTATACATATCCAAACCCACCACCTTATGTTTTTTTTTCTTATCCTCTCTCCTACTGATGGATATTGAGTATAATTGGGCTATTTAAATATCACGCATGGGACTCTGGCCATTGCATATTCATGCAAGCACTGTCACACCAGGTTTAATGTGAAGGTTTATGCTGCACTTTGAACCCAAAGCTTGAGGTCAGAATAGGGTTGCTCTCTGTTCTAAGCATGAGGTGTTTGTTAACATCATATGAATGCAACTTAAAAATCTTAAAATTTTTCCACTGTTTCCATCTGCATGATGAGATAGACAACGAATTTGCTAATGCAGTTCTCTTCATCAGTCTCTAGTTCCTTCTTTCTTCTTTTACTATCTTCCTAGTCATAATTCTTCAAGATTTTAAGTCTTTTAGCATCATCAGACCAAATATATATCAAGTAACATTCTCTCCTTAATAGTTTCTTGTGGTGCCACACTAGTTTTTACTTCACATGGCCTTAACTGCTAAACTATTAATCTGCGGAAAACAGTCTGAGAGGGCTGAGGGTGAATGTGTAAGATAAGGATAGTGCGCCACAACTTGCCACAGTCGACTAGGACAGATATCACAATTAAGTAGTACAAAAATCCCCCTCTTCAGCTATGATTAGCGAGAACTCACGACAAGCAAAAAAATAACACCTGTATTCCATGATTTAGAACTTAGAAGTAAAGCTACCTTAAGGAAAAATATATCTCCACATTGCATGCACGGGTAGAATATTTGGGCTATTGTCAACTCATCCTGCTCACTACGACCCATAATCTGGATGCACCTGAAAGAGACAATAACGCGATATGTAAATCAGTATTCAACCAGAAACGGATCAACTTTCAAGCCTCCTACCTCTTTATTCTATTGAGATTGTTCCTCCAAGCTATGTCCAAAACAAGAGGCCAATAATCATGTGGCCGAGAACTGATTTCTTCAGAAGCCCACAGGAACTCGACTTGACCATCTTTGAGATTCATTCCCACGGCTTTCCATATCTCAATCAAATACTCTCCAACAATCTTTATTTTTTCCATATCTCCTCCCATTTTGTTATTTAATTGTGCAAACCAATCTGCTATCCACATTTTTACTTTGCAACCGGTTGAAGTCAGTTTGTTCACATTAATTGTCTTCATAACCCCCTGCTTAGCAGTACAACAAAAACAACACTGATTGGAAGGTGGAGGAGAACATTCCAGTTTCAGTACATGCACTCAATATTCAAATGTAAAAACTATCGGCGAAAAAAAGCTGAACGGCTTGGTACCAGGATAACTCCTATTCAATGGACAAAATATAGAAGCCCAATATGTGACAGTCAAATATTCAGCATGGCAAGTGCTTCAGATGAATCAAACAGCATTTGGGTGGTCGGTGGTGGTTTATAGAAATAGCAAGCATAAGAGTAGACAGCAAGTTCTGGCCAACCTATATCTAAAACTAACAGACATAACATGATCAAAGTCTTATGAATCGGAGAAAGATTCAAACTCAGTTAGTTTCCAGTTTCCACCATTGATGAGAAATGGAAGAACCGGCTCCATCTGTCTGACTTTAAGTAACAACTCCAAAGGCTCTCCATTTCGTGTAATCACAATAGCATAACTCGTAAAAATATACGTGCCTCACTTTTAAATACCATCTACTCTAAAAGTTCAAACTCTTAAAGAATGGGCCTAAAAACGAACATCGTGTATAACATTCACCCTCACGTGCAAGGCCCTGATTGCACATGGAGAGACAAATCAAGTTCACCACCAAGAACAGAAATAAGCAGTCCATGTAGCACTAACATTAAGTGGGACCGAATGCAAGCGAGAAGAATTGAACCCAAGACTTTCGCAACCAGAGCTTTGATACTATGTTAAGTTACGATCAGCCCTAAAAGCTTAAGCTGTTAGAGAATGGCCCCATATATGTTATCATGCTTAACAGGCACAACCTGAGTTGGGATAGGAACTACAATGTTGCTAAAGTATTAGAAAGGCCTAATGAGATCAATTGATCCTCAAATAGCCACTCCCCAATTACAGACCTGGGCTATGTGCATTCGACCGGAGGGTTCAAACCCATCGTAGCAAATGGGATGCGGCTTCTTGGCGAGAAGATTCATCAACTCATCCTCTTTTAAGCACTCCTCTGCAACACTCCTCACAATCTTAAACTTTTCCTCCGTGCTCATCCTATCCAAGTGGAATAAAATGAAGTTTATTTATAATATAGCAGAGTTGTAGACCATTATATAGACCAGAGAGTACTTACTGGGTTGCCGAGTTTGATTCTGCGGTGTCAAACGGATGGGATTTTGTCTCTTTGAAAAGGCCAGATTTCGCAGACCTCCTATTTCCATTCTTCTGCTTAGAAAATGGATAATCATCAAATAATAGAATCGGATCACCCAACCCAGCCTTAGTCAGAAAACTGACAGATTGCATGCACTACTTGTTCATTGGAGTGCTCCATCAAAACTTGCTACTAAACTTACAACGATTACCCTCATAAAAAGATGACTCGAAAAGAGAGTCAAGCTGAGCAAAATGCGCAATAAGATCATGGACACATACCTTAACATTTTTCAGTAGCTCCTTAGCATGAGCATTGTGTTTGAAATGATCTCGCACAGGCTGCAGCACAACAAAGTCAAATCGTATCATCGTGATACTGAAAGGCAGAAAACACGATGCAAGTTCGTCCAACAGAACCAACCCAAGGATTCCTATGTGAAGAAAAGTTGACATGCGCTGAAGCAGATTGTGCATTGTACTGGACATGAAAACCCTTCAACACAAATTTTTTTTCCCCTTTAACTTTAGACTGACGTCATCATTACTATCAGACTAGCGTGAAAGGAGAGGGTCTTGGACGCTCATACAGAAGATGATAAAGAAAATCTCAAAGACGTAACAGTTTCGCAGGACACTGAAGATTGAGGGTGTGACTGATAAATAAGGATACAATCTGTCTACCACGCGGATCTTATTAAGCTTTTGCTCCCACACTGACCAGGGTGTGGTGTTGAATTAAGCAACTCGCTCAAGTATTCTACCAAAACGATGTAATATGTAAAAGTATTTCAGGCAGAAATTGAATGGGAAATTCCTTGTATGACCTACGCACTTCGATAGATATATTAAACGCGAAAAAAGCAAATACATATGCTAATATGTGTGCACGTCGAAAAACTTTAATTAGTATTACAACAGAAACTAATTCGAAATGTTAATGCTAACTACAAACATAAAAATTGCATGCAGCAAACCATGAGTTCTAAATGACTTGATACTCGAGACAAAATAGCCCGGTGCATTAGGGTTGATGTAGAAAAAGAAAAAGAGAAAAAATAAACCTAGGGAACGAACGAACAGATGAAAATGCTCCAAGTTTGCACCAAAGAAAAACTGTGTGACCTCAGAAAGCAAAAAAGAGTAATTCTTATCCACTCTGACAACTAGAAGAAGCATAGTTTGGTTTTTATATCAGCTAAGATAATGTACAAAGGTAGGCTATAGAACAACTTGTGTACCTGCAGTATCACATTTAACGCTTTTGACAGAGCAGGTTTCAGGTCACTGGGATGCAATTCGCCACACTTATATTCCGCAATTATTTCTTCGAAACTGGTGAAGGTTCTATGTGCAGAAAACAAGAGATTCAAATGCAAAGTTATCATTCAAAGCGTGAATAATCTATGAAGCAACAGAATGCCAATATTCCAACAGTCATAAGCTGTTAGGCTTCTGTCAGGGGACGAAGCAAAGGCATTACTCAGCCTAACGGTGTATATCTTTGGTGGAAAAGGGATAACTGAAAAGCTGGAAAGAAAAAAAGTGAAAGGAAAAAAAAAAACACTTTACACCAAAACTCAAAACAACTCATTTGTCATCATGATTATCCACTAGTAGTTCACCCTTTTACTCATTAAAGGTAAAATGACGAGGAGGAAGCTAGGGAAAGTTACCAATAACTATTTACAAAAATTCCTTCAGTCCAAAAAGTCCAGCAAGTTTTGCTAACCAAATAACCCTTAAGTGGAATTCTTGATGCTAAAAAGTCCCCAACCATCAGCTATGTTTGTAACTCCGTTAAGAAAAGCAATTTAATGAACAGATATATCCTAACTCTGAAGTTAAGAGAACAACTGCTAGACTTGAGAACAAATTGATTACTCTCATATGAATTGTCGAAAAGCTCCTCACAGAATAGTGCTTTATGAGCTATGCTCATAAAGTTTTAAATTTCAAATTGCAATGCAGTTCTTTCGGTGGCTCAGGTCCCACCATAGTGAAAGTATCTCCTAATAAGACTTGGATTACTTCATGGAAGCCTATAAACAAGTTAGCAATGGGTTTGATTGGCAGGTTCCTGATGCTTTTCATCAAAAAGAGAATGATGATTTGGAAAACGTGATATTCTTCCTCTATTATCTTTTTCAAATTTAACTTTAAAAACACAATGAAGTATGGCTAATTTTTATTCAAGTTTAACACTTCCAATGGTGTTATCGGTGTTCCAAACAGTTGGCCTTCTGGGTATTCAAATTGTTGTCTTTCGGCTTTTCAATTTATACAAGTGTTTTACTGTTTTTTCCGGAATGAAGAGTTGTTTTAAAGGAATATTCATTATGTTCCCGCAAAACTATTTGACAAGTGCTCAGGTATTATAATATAGAGCATTCAACAATGGTTAATATAGTAGAAAAGGTATGCTTATGTTTTTTTTTTTTCCTCCTAATTAAATCTAACCCTGCTATTATGTTCTTGTTGATAAACTTTACAAAGGGAATCAAAAGAAGAAACATAACTCACTTTGAACCACCATTTTCTACTTTACGTTCAACCTTGAACTCATTGAACCATGGGAGGGTGATGCACTTGATGTACTCCAGACATGGATTCCCTTCAACAACCTTTGGAGGGCAGTACGCCTTCTTTATCTTCAGATTAACGTCTACCTGAGAGTATCATCCAAGATAACCAGTTTCTCTGGGCTAAGTAAATGTGATTTGTAGATGATTGTAAGATTGACAAGTAGAGGAGGCTTTAAGAAAACAGGTCAGTTAGCGCTTCCAGCATGTAAATAAATATATACTTCATCGCTCATATAAAACTCGTATAAAGGAAGAACAAGTACCTCATCATCATCCATAAATATGGCGAATGACGTATCACTCTTTGCCACCTTCTCCTTACCCTGCTGCAAATCAGGTAGCACGCCTGGGTATACAAGGAACAAAAGAAAAGAAATTGACTACGACAGGAAAGCAACATTATCAACTAGGGAAGAAGTAGAAATCCAAAGAAACCTACGATTAGACAATATGATAGGCCTGTGTTTCTCCTTGATGTAGTTGCTATAGGCACTTGAAAGTGCACTCACTTCCCGCGAATTCATGCCTAACTGGCATATGTCAGCCTGCTCAGGTAGATGGACAGCCTGTGAATCATCCACACTTGCATAATGAAGACATCAATTACAAGTAACCGCTTAATAATGTAGAAAGAATTGCAATGGGGCGGGTCAGGATGCGGATCTTATGACATCCGTATCTGCCCCGGTAGTCCTAATACCTCACTCCGCCCGATCCGGTGGCCTTTCAAAAAAAATTCTGACCCGCCTCAACCCCCCCCAATCTTCTTGTATCACCTCATTTCTATAACCTCTCCCCCAGTCAGATTCGGCCTTCATCTCCTTGGTAATCCACAGCTCAGTGCAAACACATCTACTAGTCATCCCAGAATAGGAAAAATTCGAATTCAAAAACAAACAGAAATAATCACTAGAGATCTTGTTGGAAATTTTACTTAATTTCCACCTAACTCTATCACCTTAGCTCTTTTTTGCTACCTGCACCTGCAAATATACATCAACACCTAGAAGTTACTAAAACTAAAAAGGCCTAAAAAATTTTAGGGCCCGTACGTTTACGGTATTCATTTTCTGTTTTCGTTTTCATAATTTTCGTATTCAGTTAGAAAATTCATTCTTGTACTTTTATTATTTTCACAATTGGTTTTAGCTACTTTTTTTGTCAGATTTGTGTACTTATATCATTTTCACCTTTTCTACTTCTATCCTTATTATTTATGATGTATACCCTACATTTCTGACAAAGTCCCCCGCCCCCCCACTCTCTGCCCTTTCCAACGAGCCTCATCTACCGCCGCCCCTTTCCAACGATCTTCCCCATCTACCGCCGCCCTGCACATGTGCAACTTTCATGAATTCCAATCGATGAACGTCTGAGCTTCAAGATGGGCGACTGCCAGACGGGCTTCAGGATGGGAAACTGTCAGATGGATTCCAATCGATGAACGCCTGGGCTTCACCTACCAGATCGAGGCTCTTCACCTACCAGATCTCTTCAAGATGGACGACTTTCATGGATTCTGCAAAGAATACACAAAGACATCGAGGCTCTTCACCTACCAGATCTCTCTTCTTTTTTTTCCTTGAAATGGTGTTACGAAGGTTAGATTGGCGATCGTGGGTTGCAATTGGAGTGTGGTTTATGGTGGCTGTGTGGCATAGTGGTGGTTTATGGTGGCTGTGTGGCGACGAAATGGCCGGAAGAAATGAGGTTTTAGTGTTGAGTGGTGGGCATGGTGGCTGTGGTGTGATTCTTTGTGGTGGTTCAGTGACGGGTCTGGATAAACGCCGATGGTGCATGGTGGTGCTAGGGAGGAGACGAGGTTTGAGTGTTGAGTGGTGGGCATGGTGGCTGTGGTGCCTTTCTTTGTGGTGGTTCAGTGACGGATCTGGACAAACGCGGTGGTGTATGGTGGTGCTAGGGAGGAGAGAGAGGGAGGGAGCAGGAAAATGTTGTGTCAGATTGAAAACTGACTTTTTTGCTTTTTTTCTGACATTGAGTTCGATTTTTTGGAAAAAGGTGAAAACACCCCAAGGGTGTTTTCACAAAATTCGCTACTGTTTGGATTATTTTTATCCAAAACGGAATTGGAAAAAGATAAAAATACACGAAAAAGGCATCTTTTTTATCATCATTGCTAAAAACGAAAACGGGTAAACGTACGGGCCCTTAGTATTCTAGAATCCATATCTAAATTCGCAATTTTAGAATTCCTTTCCTCAATTTGAGAATTCATTTCAAAAATTTATAACTTCAGAATCCATATTTACTTATTTTTTTGTGTGTGACACACACACACACACAGAGAACAAGTATGCATTGATCTGTTCATCTGAGAACCCATTGCCAATCAAGGTATCCGTTTTCCGGCAAAGTGAGGAAAAACGAACCTAGATCTTCCCTTTTCCGTAGAAAAGATGTGGCTTTTAGTGGTGGGTAAGGGGGATTGTAAGGAGAAGAGTAATGGAAGAAGGATTCGGTGGTGGGTAAGGGGGGATTTGAAGAGACAGTGGCGGTGGACTGTTAGGAGGTGGTGACGATGTTTGGTGGACGGTTAGGTGGAGGTGGTTTGTGGCTGCAGCGGGGTGACGGTGTGAGGGAGAGGAGAGGTGCTGACGGCACGGTGGAAAAGTCTAAGAGAGGTTGAGAGAATAAGAGAAAGAAGAGTTGTAGGGTTCTCTAAGTGTGGCTGTGTGAGTGACTGTGTGACAACTATTTATATAACCAGATGGACGGCTGTGATTTCATAATAACTTAGGGTTAGGATTAAATTAGAACGGGGCGGGTCGGATACGGGGCAGTTTCCACACAAATATCAAACCCGACCCGAACACACTACGGGTTAAAAAAATTAAATACCATACCAGCCCCGTACCCCAGTCAAAGTCAAAATAACCAATTCCCATCAGTTCGCGGCGGGTCAGAGATCCACCTGGTGGGGGTTAAATTGTCATCCCTACGAAATGCTCTTTCACATGAAGATTACCATAAACATTGTATTAACAAAGCCAGGAATCGAATTGCATTGCAGAAAGATCGAGTAGTAATTGCTCATATAGTCTACGGTTGGTGTGCTATCACAGTAAGGCAGTACACGTTAAAAGGATTCCTACTTGGTGTTTTAATTAAATCTAATGTTAGAAGAAGAGTACTAACAAAGAGTTCATTATTTTCACAGTCCATTGCATCTCGTACATTGACATATGGCATCATGAGATACTATGTAAAGAACCTCTTTATATATGTAGGTATGAGGTTGATGGTACTATCCTTGACGATAATGCAACACATCAATGCGAGTACAAACATAAACATAGGATGGTGTAAGCCAATAAATTTAGGACAAGGCCTACTTTTACCACCTCGGTACAACACAATGCATTGCATACTCCAACTCCTTGGAGCAATTATGGCTGACTAGCCCCGAATGTGGAAAGTAAGAAGGTAGGGTTGCAAAGGCAGCTGCGACATCAAGGATCTTCATTCCTGTCCACTGCAAAACCAACTCTTGCAAAATGATGGATACTCACAGATATGGAGCTCTTGCGGAACAAAACGAGCTAGCCACCAAACCACTCCCAGTAAGTAGTGACTAGATAGGAATGACTGGCAAGCATGTTACGGGATCTCTATTGACGTCTAGCAATAAATTTGGCCAATGTATCAATGCCTCCATCTGAGGATGAACCAAGGAAAGAGTCGACTGCCTCCACCTCTCAAAGTTCATGCTTTCTTAGTGCATACCACTTAATAGCTAAGTCCTCACTCAAGAGTCAATAGTCATTTTCTCCCTTATTTTTAGACCTGGCAAAAAAATACCCGGACCCGCGGTCGATCTATACCCGGCCACAAAACTCAGGTACGGGTAAGTATTTTAAAGACCCGCTGAAAACATACCCGTGCCCGAACCAACCCATAATTTTCGAGCATGTGCAGGTCAGATACGGTTTACCCGAATTTCCGTGTATATATAAAGACATGTTTTTTTGCCCAAACGTAATCCTTCATTTTCTATCTTTTCTCTCTCAATCTCATGCCGACCCACGCCGCCGTAGCCTCTCACTCGAGATCCACCTCCGACCGCGATCGGCGACTGACGACCGTCAGCCCCTTCAGCCCTTTCAGCCCTCACTCTATTTAAGGCCACTCAGCCACCTCACCCACTTCTGCCGATCAAGAAGCCTACATCTACTACCGATCGAGTAGCCCACATCTGCCACCGCTGCAGATTCAAAGGCTCCACCATCCTCTCTCCCCTCACACATCAACATCAACATCGACATCGACATCGCCGACTGCCATGACCACCTCTGCAGGCCACTTCTGTCACCAATCGAGAAGCCCACATCTGTCGCCAATCGAGAAGCCCACATCCGCCACTGCCGCAGATCCAAAGGCTCCAGCGTCCTTTCTCCCCTCATACATGGACATCAACATCGCCGACGTCCGTGACCACCTCCACCGGACATTTCTACCATCACAAATCGAATAAAAAGTTTATTATTACTGGATTTTTTTATTTAATATATATTTCGTACTTGTTTGGTACTTAAGTGGTTGATTCGTGGAATCAACAAAAGGGAGATTCATCCATGATTTTTGCTTTATTATATGTTGTGTTTCATTTGTGCTTAGGTGGATGATTACATGTTAGAGTGTTAAATGATGTTGTTAATATTGTGTAGATTCTCTATTTTTGGTAACTAAAAAGTGATTATAAAATATTGAACAAAATTTGGAAGCCTGTCCGATTACCTGCGGATTTACCTGAACTGGTCTGGGTAAGGGTAAGGGTATGAGAAATGACTACCCATAAAGAACCGAGTGATTTTTAGCCGGACCCGATTTACCCATATCCGACCGGGTATTACCCGTACCCGGCATATTCACCCGTTTGCCAGGACTCCAGACACACCATCGCCTAAAAATAGAGCATGATGATATAAAATGTCCTTCCGCTCCAGTAAACTACACTGTGAACCAGAGACGCAACAGTGGTAAACGTGTGATGGGTCAGTAGCCCCCTTACAGAGACGCAAGGCTTTCAAGTTGAGGCAAATGATGCAGTTCAGATTGGTTATTCTGGGGCTTATAAACGCATGGTTTCTCACTTAGATAGCTACCTTTTCAGGTTGAGTTCTCTCATTGATCCTGTTTGCATCAGTGTAGTAAAGACAATGAAAAGGAGTGGCATTGTTTCTCCATAACATTCCAACACCAGCTTTACTTAAATCAATCACTACCCTTTCAAGTATGCATGAGTAATATTCTTTGGTAAAATAGGAATTGGTCGTTTCTTACCCTATAAAATAAGCTTTACCTTATAGTAAGATAGATATTTAATATCTTAATAAAATATTTATTAAAATAAGCTCTCCTGAAACTGAAAGATGTATGGGTGCAAATGGAACAAGAGCTTTTGTCATGTCTTCACTGAGCTACAGACTAGCTAGAAATTCTTCATTCCTGGCACAAGAAGTCTCAATGATGGTTAAGCTTTGATGGTATACGGATGGCTATCCGTTGTATAGATAGGCAACCGTACAGATTAGTTCTTGGCACCTTTTGGAATAGAGTCAAATCTGTCTCAGAAAGCAAAAACCTATGGGGGATACCGTTATGCACATCACATCCTAAACAATATATGTTCTAAGTGGTGTTCTTTTCCACTAAATATTGGCTTGGTGCTACCGTAAATGTAAATCATCTCAGAATTATAACAGACATTTAACTTGCTACGACCATATAGTCTAGATTACCCCTTATTATGCCATCAAATATTTAAGGAGAAGTCATGGAGATCTTGAGCAGTATATCGAAGTGTCTATATCTCTCGATCAAGCAGAAAACCATGCCAACATAAATTTTACAGTAAAAGTTGGAAAGTACCTCAAGGAAAAATATATCTGCACATTGCAAGCATGGGTAGATTATCTGTGCTGCCTCGTCCAGGTCACTGAAGTTACAACAATGACATGCTCTAAGTTGGGTTAACAACTCTGCATGCCAAGCTAATTCAAACTATAAACCTCTTACCTCATAATATTGAGCTTGTTTATCCTGGCTATGTCTAACACCAATGGCCAATATTCAGCTGCTCGGGAATTGGTTTCTTCAGAAGACCACAAAAACTCTACTTTGCCTCTTTCCAGGTTCATCCCCAAAGCTTTCCATATCTCAATTGAATAATTACCAACAGAACTTACATATTCCATGCCTCCGACATTTTTGTTGCTTAAACATGCAAAATAATCCTCAATCCAAATTTTAACTTTACACCCAGCAGAAGTCAGTTTGTTTACATTAATAATCTTCATAACTCCCTGTTCAGAAAGAATAATAAAGAGGTTCAGAACAGCCAATCGTCGTTGTTTATTCTGGAAATCTTGGAAGGAAATGGCTAAGGAATGAACCTATAATATATAGCTAACACGTGTATAAACACACCCATGCATCTATTTAACCTCACATTGGATTCAATCATATCCATATCCATTCCAAGAAGAGATCAGGTGATAGGATAATCGGGTTATAGTAAACGCATATGAAGTATTGGTCCATTCCCACCTAAAAGAGATAATTTGAATCAGAGTCTGACCAGATTTTGCACATTGACAGGCCAAATCCAGTCAACACACCAGACTTTCTTTCTTAGCACAATTTAGTTCTTAGCTAACTTATCTTTTCGGTGTAGTTTACCTTTTAGTTCAGCAATTGCCACTCCCAAGGAATCGCAGCAATTTAAAATTGCCTCCAGAACAATTGGAGTGTATTTGTAACTCGATGCACTATGTCATTGGTGTTTCGAGTTCGTTTACTGTATAACTTCGGTCACCTCATTCCGCTATAATCTCTGATTCCAAGCGATTTTGATTTAAGTCCTTTGTAAGAAAGAAATCAAGGAGAAGCCATTCTCTATTGTCCATTATCGCCCGACTTTTGACGGGCAATGGAAGTCAAGTTCATTCAGACACTTCATTCCACATTCTAACTCAAACCGAGTCCTTAGACTCCGGCATGCCTTCGCATTTATCAAAATTTAGTATATCTCAGAGGTCTACATCCTCCACATTTCAATTTCCTGTTGTGCCACACAACTAGATTCGATGAATGGAATAGTTAACGTGGGGGATGTTAACTGTGAAACACGCAGAGGAATATGTTGGCATTTCCCTCTATTAATATGGATATATAAATGGTGGTCGCATTGCCTCCATCAAAAGGGCTAGCCGTGAAGTACTGATGAGATCCTTGGCAAGAGCTTACAACGGAAATCACTCTCACCCACGTCCAATGTGAGACCTTGGTATATAACACAAGTGGTAGGGAGATGTGGGTGCCTACCATGGACGGCGATGCATGATGCAAAGAGCATCGAAGAAGCCTAACAAGGCTATCCATGCCCATCGAGTAACATTTGTGTGTTCTTTACATATTCATGTAAACTAGTCACACCAGGCTAGAACGGTCTTTTTGTCAATTAGGGCTGGCAACAGGGTAGTTATAACTGTGTGCGTGTATCTTACATACCTTCTAAACTTAGCACCAGTAGGGCTGTGGAAATACGCTGGCTATTGAATGTTAGAAACCAAAAACTATATATACAGAAAAAAGCACCAATTTTTAAAGGCATCTTATCTCGGAGTGCTTATTTGGTTCTACCAAGCACTAAAGAGATTTACTCCATCCGTTTTACATTGGACTTTTGCGGATTCTTAGGATAGATTTATTGCATGACAAAAATAGAAAAGTATCATTTGGCAAGTCAATCTAATAGTCAACACTTACGGATACTAAATCAGTCCTATGAATTCTGCAAAAATTGAACTACACCTTAATATTCAATACGATCGGCTAGGTCACATTATAATCAACTAGGACAAGCACATTTTCTCAGTAGATTGAATCACCTCGGCAATGTGCATCCGAGCGGAAGGCACGAACCCGTCGTAACAAATCGGCTGGGGCTTGTCGGCTAGTAGGTTCATTAGCTCGTCGCGATCCCCCACAACGCTTCTCACGAGCCTCTGCCTTTCCCCTAAACTCATCCTGTTGCAATGATTTACATCGATTAAAAGGCTGACAGAACCAGGATTTCACTCCAAGGGGTGCAAAAAAATATATTGAAATCACTGAATTTTTTTAGGTTGATCTTGTTGGAGTTCATGAAGAATTTACCAAATTAATGGTTTCTAGGGTGATCATGTTGGATCTGCCCTAACCAATTGGCAGGGTTTTTTTAGGTTTGATGAGATCTTATCAAGCACATTCAGAGAACATTTCTCATCTCTCCACACTCTTCCATCCAATCCAGATTGCCCATTTCTCAACACTCCAAAAGAGTTCAGATACATCCCCAAGTTTCCACTTCCCATAACACAAATCATTCAAATTGCAAATAAAGCAAAACTGGGAAAAACATAGTTAGACATGCTAGAGAGATTTACATCCATATAACCATATTGTACAGCAAAAGTTCACAACACACAATTTACTAAACTCTGTTTAGGAATCAGAAATTCAGAATGCATATGTTAATGAAATTTAACAAGTAGATAGCTCAGAAAATTTTCACAGATTCATAATCAACAACTCAGAACGCGCTTAACACAGTCAAAGAATGCACATTTAATCGCTACATCCACGCACGAACACACAAACAGAGTGCAAATACAAGCAAATGGGTGCCCTTATATGCAAATAAATTCTACCTCTGACGACTTTGTTGGTGTAAAAGTCCTAGTTATGCTTCTTGGTCTGGTCTTGGCAATTGGTATTACAGCTTTCAGTGAGACCAAAGATAGTGCACTGGGTATGTGTAATATTTTAGAGGAATCAACAATCTAGATGCATTGTTGGGCATTTCTGGGTGATTCTGAAGGTGGGTCTATTCATCTTGGCGAGTGCTTATAAACCCTAGATTTGGGGGGATGGGAGACAAGCATAAGCCCTAGGTTTTTACACTTTCGGAGACCAGGTAAAAAGAGCAAGCCTATAAATATCCGATTCCAAATCATCAGTTGTAAGCTTAATTTTAGAACAAACAGAAAGCAGGGAGCTTTTGAGTTATGAGCTTATCTTCATGGTGGAAATAGAACAACCTTCTATTGACTGATGAAACATAAACCCAAATCAATTAGGAGGCAGATTGGTAGAATTGCAGAAATGCGTACCTCAAATCAGGAGAGAGAGAGAGAGAGAGAGAACATGCCTTGAAGAAATCAGATTGAGCACCTGGCCTGCCTCAAATCAGATCGACAGAGCAAGGCGGAGTCGCCCGTCGCCGTCGGTGAGTGGGTGTCTCACTGTGTCTGGCCGTCTGGCCGGTCTGGGTGAGAGTGAGAGAGTAGGGCACCGAGAGAGAGGCGATGGTGCTTCACCGTCGTCACGAGTCCAGGGGGTGCACTAGCCCCCCCTAGTTCCCACGTGGTTCCGCCCTGGCCGTGTGAGTGTGTTGCGCTAGTGGAGTCTACGGGGGCTGGGGTGGGGGCGGTGGCACCGGTAGACTGCGGTTTCCTCTAGCTTTTATTGAGTTGCGGCTGTGGTGAAGTGGTGTATATATACTAGCTATAAAGTTAAATTATTTCAGAACGTTCTCCTCACGTCAATAAGATTTTACCAATCTTTTATGACGTTCTTTAAAAATTGGTCAAAATTATTAAATATTTGGTAATAAATTTTTATTTTAAACATTCAAAAATAAAAAGTATAATGAGAAAGAAAAATAAAATAAAGAAATTTATTTATTACTTCCTTTTTAATTTGGTTAAAATATAATAAACATTAGGCAATAGATTGGCATATGAGAACTGTGATTTTTTTTCGTGCATTTTCGGGTTAGAAAATAATTAACAAATTAAAAAACTGAAGAGTAAAAACAAAATAAAGAAACTGAAATCCATGAAAAATTAATTAAAAACCAAAAAACTATTGAAAAAACAAAAACATGAAAACGGGGTTAAATATGCATCAAAAAATGGAAGAAAAAAATACATTTAAATATAGCGTCAATTTGAACTGAAAATATGTTCAGTTATTATAGTTGAAGATAGGGTGCTTTGCATTTCATGCAAAGCACCTTGTCTTGAAAATTTTAAATCCTAAGTGTATATCATAAACCAATTTAACATATAATAAAAATAAAGACGTAGATTTATTCTTTTAATTTCTTCCATTCATTTTTCTTTTCAACAGAACCATCAAACAATTCTTCAATCCAGAAACTTTCAAAGAAGATTTACAAACATTGAACTGATTACAACTGTGAACATCAAATATACATTTTTTCTAAAACAAGTCACAACTCACTCCCTTCCTTTTTCTTTATGAATTTCGAGAATATCCCCATTCTATTTGATCCTTCTGAATTCCAGATTCGAAGTTGCGATGAATTGAATCATATCATTTCATCCCAAAAAAGCTAATAATATCACCTAAAAAAGAAAACTTACTTGATCACATCCACATAATATGCATGTGCTTCATACTGGTAAACTTAAAATGTTTGAAGTCTTTTTTAACTTCTGTCAATGAGTGTAAACTATTTTTGAAATAATTACAGCTATGTTCTCGAATTAATGACACAAAGTTTCAAAAGGTTACATCCTTCCGTCCTTATTCCGTTAAAAAATATATTTTTGCTTATACCGCCACTACTTATTTTTTATATGTCAATAATGCCCTCTTTTTGTATATACAAAATATATACCATATAAAAACATCATCATTTTCCAAATTAGGGTTTCAACTGTTATTCTCATTAGCCGTCCCCTCTTCCCCCTACCATGTTGCCTCCCCCTCCCTCTTCCCCCTCCCCAACAACGTCGTGCACTGCCTTCACAGATGGGTTGTACTACTGGGAGAGTTAATCTTGGCCCTGATGATAGAGCGGCACATCACGGCAATGGCTCATTGCGGCGCATTGGTAAGTGGTGTCAGGCTTTGATGGCAATGGGCTTGTGGTGCTGAGGTGCGACGGTGGTGCAATAGGTGTCACGCAAATGTGTGTGTGCACTCGCGCGCGCGCGCAGACACGCGCGTACGCATGCGCAATGGAGTGGTAAACGGAGGGAGAGGCGACGTTGTAATATCCCGAACTTTAGGAGCAGGTTAAAATAACTATCGGTGCTCCAATTAAAAAAAGATGATCATTTTGAACAATGCTCGGGTGTTAGTAGAGTACTGAAGTTCAAAATAATTTCGGGGCAAAAATGTAAATTTTGAAACTTTGGGGGCATAAATGTGAATTATGATTTCAGTGATGAAAAAAAATGAAATGAGTGATGTTGTATGTTTCAGTGACATTTAATTATATTAATGAAGGTTGGGATAAAATTTGGGACTTTAATGTAATTACATAAAGTTTGGGGGTTATATTTGCAATTATGAAAACTCTAGGGGCCAAATTGCAAATTATCAAAGTTGGTCATGTTAGGTGTCAAATGTTAAAGAATATTAGGTCTTAGAATGCCACCACCTACTTAAAGTTTTAGTGACTCATGTGATTTAATGATAAATTAATTGGTAATTGAAGTCTTTAAGATTAAACAAAATAAAAGAATGAGCGAGAGCCCAGCAATCCGCATATCATGTTCCTAAAATAGGTTTTAGAGTTTAATAAACATGCCATGGATTCTTCGTTTCAAAACTAGTAATGATTTCACAGGAGTTACTTTACATACATATACTTTAATAAGCAAATCATGTTTGCAGGATAATCTTCCAAAACGATTGTGTAACGATTCCACAACAAGATTTAACATCGAATAAAACCTCAGCTCACTTTTTCACGATATGCTACGGTATTAACCAAAGAAGATGATTGAGAGATAAGATTACAAACTTTTGATAAGTGATGTGAAAATTTAGAGTCTTAAACTTTAGTAGAGGTGCAATACATGTGTGTGTAGAATCATAATATTTGCATCAGTTTTAAGGTAACGTGTTTCCTTGTGATGGATTTGATAAGAGTTCGAAGTCATTTGGTTTGAGACATTAGAGTGCGCGGCGAAAGCGTAGTGCCTAGACGTTCAAAGTAATATGAGATCCGAGATCAAATTTCGAGGATGAAATTTTTATAAGGTGGGGAGAATGTAACATCCCGCACTTTTCGAGCTGTTTAAAATAATTATCTATGACCCGAAAAATAAACGGGCGTTAATTTTGAGTGATGCTCGGAGTAGTAGCGTATGGAAACTTAAAAGGATTTTGGGACAAAAATGTAACTCCAAAAACTTTTAGGGTCATTTTGTAATTTTCAAAAAATTTGGGCCTAAATGTAATTACACAAAGTTTGGGGGCCAATTTAGTAGGCACTAATGTGTCAAAAATTTTAGAGAAAATTCTTTTAATTTGGCCACCTCCTACTACTTAAGTGATGACTAAAAAGAAAAAGAAAAAGAAAATTCTTGTAATTATAGTATAAAGTATTGGGTGGATAAGTTTTAAAGGGATAAAGGGGTAATAAACTAAAAAGAAAAAGAAAGGAAGGGATTTCGGGAAAGAAAAAAAAGAGAAGAAAGAAAGAAGAAACAACAGGAAGAAAGAAGAATAGAAACAGAGGAGAAGAGAAGAGAAACAAGAAGAGGAGGAGAGAAGGAAGGCAGCAAAAATAAGAATAGAGAAACAAGAGTAGAAGCTGAAAATTCAGCCTTTCAAAGGTAGCTTTAGGGCTGTTTTTACACTTTAATTTTCCTATTGTTAAGTTGTAATTTCGGCTGGGTTTTAACATGGGTTTGAGAGGTGTGTGAGGGTGAAATTAAGGTGTACGAGCTGCCGTGCAAACGCAATGCGTGTGCGATTTTGTTATCGTATTATACTATTATTCCTTATCACTGTGACCATGTTTCTATCATTAAATATAAATGACAAATTCCTAATCATCATTAAACTCCACTAATTTTAAAATAAAAAAAATTTCAAATGCCATTACACAACTAACAAACACCCCCCTCCCCCCAAGTAGACACACGAAAACACACCCACCACACACACATCACCAGTAACTACTGTCCTTCACCGTCGCGACAGCCCAGCAGGCCAAAGGCCACCAGCGCTATTATATATTATGGTGTTCTTTGATTCGGCTACTATATATCTATCAATCTCTAAATGATAACTTTAAATTTGATTTTTTTTTTAGAATTATAAACTATATAAACCGGAAAGAACAAACAACATCCATAAATATCAAGTTTTAAATATCAACGTCTAATTAAAAAAAGAGAGATAGGTTGGAACTGATCCAAACTCGCTTGTATGTACCTATCAATTATATCCTTTGAATTTATGACATAGTTGTACAATAAATCGGAAGTGGTGACCAACGTTACTAGCATAATGGAAATAAAGATATTGCGATTGGAATTGATTTGTTGGATAAAATTGAGGATTATGTGAGGGGATTTACGGAGGTAAAAAAGGGCGGTGGATATTAAGGGAGGGTGAGAGTGGGGCGCCAACTATTTGATAAAATATTTCTGAGAAGATTCGATTGACTTTCGAAGGAAGTGGGGAGTGATGATTGAGTTGGGTGTAGATTTTAAGTTTAGGAATATGAGGGGTGATGCGTGATCGTGGTGATACAAGTCTTACTCTGCAAAAAAGCAAGTAATTATATGCAATTGTATCTGTCCCTTCGTATTAATGCTCAGTTACTCTGCAAAAAAGTAAGTATTTTGGTTCTAACACCACACAAGTCTTTTTGTGCAGAAGCCCAACTCTTTTTATGTAAAAGTGCATGTCAAATTCTGTCAGTGTCCCAGTCTTTTTATGCAAACATTACTTGGGGGGGGGGGGGGGCAAGTAATGTTTTTGCTTACTCGATTGTTGTGCCTCGTATCTAACAGGAGAAAGTTAGATTGTGGACCCTGGTCAACGGGGAGTTGTATGTTGACGTAATGTGCATTACTACTTTAAGTGGTCGCCCCTGCTTCCACTATGATTATTATCCCAAGATGAGATTTCTGGTCTAAGTCAGTGGGACGATGTACGCTAACAGGTCCAAGTCAATGGGACCAAACACTGATCACAACATATTGTTTGAGCCGATTTTTGGTTGGAACAGTTTGGTGATGACGTTTTTGTGTTAACTGATTTTTATGCCATCATATTTGTTCCCTTTATTCTATTACATTTTATAGAATGATTTCTTATAGAAGTGATTATTTACTCCGTGATTTTATCTTGTAAAATTGCTATATTGTAAACTAAGTTATTATTTTGACGTGCTATAATCCTGCTAGTTGAATAACTGGTTACTTACTGAGCACATGAAAGCTCATTCCTTACTTATCATTTCAGGTTAAAGAGTAAGGCAAGGATGACAAATGTGGGATTAGAATTTAGAGTGGAGCTCCAGAGACTACACTAGATGACTTTGAATCCTACCCTAAGAGTTACCGTAAGAAGGGTTGTAATGAGTTTGGGCATACAGTTATATATGGAGTTGTACTTGGGTTTCAAGTAGAGTAGTTGTTGGCTTTGGAGACAATTGCATAGTTGTTGATAAATGTCTATTTATATTAAGATTTGAACTGAAGTTGTTACTTTTAAAGTTGTATAAGATTCAATTTTCGTTGTAGTTGTGTTCGTTTTAGTGAGTAAGGCCTGGCAGAGCCCTTAGTGGGAGCTCAATGGTTCTGTGGCCGGTCACGTACCTGGTTTACGGGCTCACCCATGGGTTCGGGTTGTGACAGGAATGGTATCAATTGAAAGCCTAGTGGCTACAGTTTGCTGTCTGCTGTGAAGTGTAAGTGCTTGTATGAATTGGTTACCCTACCCATGTTAGTCTTGGTAAACCGCATGTCATGTGTGACTATCGTTTAGTATTTTTTTTAATGCCCAGAACATTTTTATTTTATTTGCTTTATTATAATTATTCTTTTAGGTCAAAATAAAATTATTAATGAGTTGTTGCTTCACTCATTCCATCAATTGAATGTAAGATCCCGAATCCGATATATTTTTAAAGGGTTAAATTAAAATTTTTAGCGATGAATTTTTAGTTAGCGCCGATATTTTAAGTAGCGACTTTTAGCGATAATTTTTGAAGCGGGTACAATTTGCAATTAATAAAAAGTTAAAAAAAATGTCAACTCTTTAAATTGGAAAGAAAGAGAACCAAGGAAGAAATCAAGGAGAAATTAACTTACCATTTAAAGGCATTTTCGGTTACATAATAGAAATAGAGCAAAAGAGAGTTTACAAAAGAAGAGAGAGAGAGAGAGAGAGAGAGAGAGAGAGAGAGAGAGGGAGGGAGAGAGAGATTTTCTGTTACTAAAACAGAAAAGAGAAACAGAGTAAGAGAGAGAAAGATAGAGGAGCTGAAGAAAGCCAACCGATGATTGGAGTGCGGATTTCGGAGAGAAGAAACGTGCAATTATCGGTAAACATCCTAAATTCTCGTCAAATTTATTTTGTGATTTGAATACAAAACAAAATCTGTGTGTTTGTGGGAATATTATATGGGTGTGTATGTGGAGAATGGGAAGAGAGGGAAACAGAGTCTGAGTGGTGTGGTGTTTTTTTTTCACTGTGTGAACCTGTGTGTATGTGGGCCGTGGGGTGCATGAGTGTGTTAAAGAGAAACAAAAAGAAAAAGAAAGAAATAGAGGGAACCCACTGCCTCACGACTGTGGGTGTGGGAGATATATATAGATGTGGGTGTATATGTGATGTAGGGGTCGTGATCCATTGATGTGGGTGTATATATGATGTGGGTGTATATATAAATGTGTGTATGTTATACAATGTGATGCCAAGGAAAGTGGGTTCGTATCTATGTGGAGGTGCCACAAAGGCTGCAGTCCGAGTCAGCTTCCAAGTATACAAAGTGAGAGACAGCAAGGGCGGAGTAAGGGCTGAGAGCAAGGCTCCCCAGATAGGCCGTGAGGGCTGGCAACACTGCGCAGACAAGGCAAAGACGAATAGGGCAGGCAACCGACAATCCAAGCTAGGGTCAGCGTCAGGGGTGCAGCGTCAAGAGTCCAATGTCAGGGGTCCAAATGTGTTCCTCTCTCTAGAATTCCAGAGAGAAAGTGAAAATGACAAATGAGAGAGTTCTTGTTGAAAATGAAATCCAAGGTCCCCTATTTATAGGGAAAGTGTGCCGGTGTCATCAATGTGTCATCAGCTGACATGTGTCACCCCTGGGAGTGACACGTCACCAGGGGGTCCACAAATACCGGTTCTTCGTCGGACTGTCGGTTCCCAAATTCGCACTGCCTTGCCCCATACAACATCTCTCTACCTGTCTGAGAAGACTGAAGACACCGTGTCAGCATGATCAGAGTAAGCCTGTTGCCTCAGTCACCGGTCCAAGCCCTTACTGAATCCCACAAGTGCGTCAAGAGACGCGTAGAGAACCTGACAGTAGGCGAGGGTTGCCCCTGTAACCAACTGCCAGGCGGACTAGGCGCGATGCCCTCTAAAGACCTGCTCCCATTCCAGAGTGACCCAGGGGTCATCGTCCTAGGGGCGCTGACGATCACCGGTAACGTGAGTGGACATGGTCGCAGCTCAGTGCCTAGTGTCATGCAAGTCACCCCAGGCGGCGATAACTTTGTGGTAACGAGCCTATCCCACTGCGAAGGGTCCTTGTGCCGAAGCACTACGAACGGAGCCCCCTGAAATGAAGACAGCGATGGCTTTATGGTAACGAGCCCATCCCGCTGCGAAGGGTCGTCGTGCCGGAGCACTACGAGTGGAGCCCTCCGAAATGAAGACGGTGATGGCTTTGTGGTAACGAGCCCATCCTGCTGCGGGGGGTCCTCGTGCCGGAGCACTACGAGCAGAGCCCCCGGGAATGCTGCACACTCCGGAGAGTGGGTCGGAGCATGTTCCACGTCCATGGCGGAGGCGCATGGTATGGTGAATGAGTGTGGTGCCCGAGGGCCTGTAACATGATTGTGGCGCAAGGCGCGGTCATGGTGCCAGGGGCACTACAGTGTGATAGAGAGCCAGGGGGCACGGCTGTATCAGCGGCGCGGCGCATAGGCGCGGGCGACGGTCTTTACGGCGACGGCGTACGGGCGACAACGGGCGCCGTACAGTCGAGGTGATGAGTGAGCATTGTAGACCGCGTGTGCGTGAATGAGAAGCAAAAGGGAGCGTCAGCAGCCCCCGGGACTAGGGTGGCCAACCCCCCCCCCCCAAAGAGGGTGGCCGACCCTTCCTTAAAGAGGGTGGCCGACCCCCTCTTTAAGGAGGTAGCCAACCCCCCTTTAAAGGGAGTGGCCGACCCCTCCTTAAAGAGGGTGGCCGACCCCCCTATTAGGTAGGTGGCCGACCCCCTCTTTAAGGGGGTGGCTGACCCCCCCTTTAAAGGGAGTGGCCGACCCCCCTTAAGGGGAAGGCGCGCCAAGTCCCAGTTTGCATATTTTCCAAGCGTTGGTGGCACCGATGTCGTTACGTTGGCGACAAAAATAATTTTAGTCATGCAGAAAGTCAAGGAAAAATGCACGTGACTTGAGCGTGCGCATTTTGACCGGTCGACAGCGTTGAAAAGTTGACCGTTGAATATGTGACGTGTCGTGCAAAAATGGGACCCCTGGTGGGCCCTCGGGTGTGACCAAAATAGGTTGGCAACATAAGCCCCCTGCGTGGGGTGGGCGCGGAGGGGCAACCTGAGCGGGCGCCGTACGCATAAACATTACGCTTCTTAGTGTAGCACAAAAAAGGAGAAGGGTAGCGCTAAAATAGGGGTTGTGTCACAAAAATGGGATTGCGTGAAATGTGTGGGAGCAGAAATTTTAAGAATGAAAAATATTGCGATAGCGTGCAATAAAAAGTAACGCGAAAAAAGTGAAGTTAGCGTGAAAAGAAGATGATCCGTGTGAAAAAAGAGTTGTTGGGTGCGGGGGGAAAACTTGTGGTTTGAAATTGAAATGAGTGACCAAGATTGCATTTTGGCCCACTCCTATATAAAGAGGGCAGGGAAGAGTCTTCCACAAGGCTCGTGTCAAGAGAGAAAGAGAGAGAGAGAGAGAGAGAGAAAGAAGAAGAAGAAAGAAAAGAAATGGTGAGAGAAGGGAAGGAAGTGACCGAGGGGTCGGCCACGGTAGGGGGTCGGCGGGTGGGGGTCGGTGCTACGGGTGGGGAAAGGGAAGGGAGAGGGGAAGGGAGAGGGGAAGGGGAAGGGGGAAAGGGGAGGGGGTCGGCCGCCCATGGGGGCTCGGCCGGGGTGGTCGGCGGGTATAGCCGGCAGCGGGGGGAGGGGAAGAGAAGGGGGAGGGGAAGGAAGAAGAGAAGGCGGGGGGTAGGCCCCCGTAGGAGACGCAGCAACCAAGGGGGTCGGCCACACCAGGGGGATCGGTCACCCGTGGGGGGTCGGCCACCCCGAGGGTGCAGCAGGCTCATCCTGCGGTCGCACAAGCTGAGCCGACGCCGGTTGTGAAGAAAGTTAGCCGGAAGATGTGGATGAAGCCGCGGGGTACTGCGGTGAGCACGTCGTGACTGTTACGGGGTATGACGACCGCACCTGTTCCGGTGCCGCCAGTAGATAAGGTCGCGCCAACACCCGGCGTCGAGGCTGGAGTGCCATTGACATTTGACGACTGTGGGATGAGGTCATATGATCCGGAGCCGGACAAGACAAACACATTGCTGGGGGTGAGGGGAGTAGTACCGTGTGTACCTGACTGGGAGCTTTGGAGGGAGTTGGCCATCCGGGTGGCAGACGGAGCGTTCACAACACCGTGGGGTGGTCCGTCGATGGGAGAGGAGCCACGCTGCCGTCACCGTATCTGCTCAAGCCGAGCTGGGAGGAGGGGCTATGATGTCGCCGAGGTACGTACCGGCATTGTTGGTTGAAGGGAGGATATACCCTGGTCGTCTGTGGTGTTCAGGGGCCATAGTGCGATGCTGGTAGGGTGGGACTTTTGGTGTGAGCACATGGTGGAGACGCCAAAGCGGGTGCAGGTGTTGCAGGTGCTGGGGTTGCTGCCGTCGATCGATATTACGGCGAGGGGACTGGAGCTATATAGGGATATGCCAGGGATGACCCGATTTCTGTCGAGATGGAGCACACAGTCGCATACTTTCGTGATCGAGTTCGGAGAGATCGGGCCGACACTACTCGATATGCTGATGCTGACAGGGCTGCTGATACACGGGGAGGTGGATGCGCGGGTGACCCGGTTGAGTGGAGAGGAGCGACTGTTGCAGATACAGTTACTAGACATCCTGGCTGAGATGTAGAAGCATCGAAAGGGGACGTACGGTGGGTGGCTCCGCCAGTTCTATGATACGCCGCAGGCGAGGACAGGACAGAGGTTGGGCAATGCCGCCCATTTCGTGATGGGGCCGTATTACGGCAATGAGCGGTACAAGATGGTGGCATTCTTGGCTATGTTCCTGTCGAGGTAAGCTTTCGTACTGTCATATGATTGTATGCTTGGATATATTGTATTTCACGCTTGCCATGTATAATGTCAAACTGATATATGTTGTTTGTCGGTACTTGCAGGTTTGTGTTTGAGGGGACACCAGAGGACGGTATTTCCCCGAGGGTGTTTCCCTTGGCTATTCGGATGGCGCAGGGCAGGCGCGTCGGGTTGGCTCCGGTGTATCTGGGCACGTTGTATTCACGGTTAGATCAGTTAGTGAATGACGTGAAGCGGTCACATGGGCATTATCAGGTGGCGACGTACGTGGACTGGATGTTCTTGCAGAGGTATCTGTATGAGTGCTTTCCAGAGTATCGGCCAACAGGATACCCGCTAGCACATCCGTCACTGACGATGGGGACGGTGACCCTGCCAGGCAGGTCACGGCAGGTAGCGTTGTGGTGCAGCGGGTCACGGGCTTTTGCATGGGCGGGCATCAGGAGGCCGGGGTGCCCGTTGGCGCAGATCTTAGACAGACGTGAGGCGTGCTTGCGGCGGCCCTATCTGGAGATGCATGCATCATATGGGATGCCACCATGGCCGCACGTGCAGGAGGTGACGACAGACCTGAGCAGGAGAGGGGACTTGGGGCCGGGCCAGCTGGCACTACTGGTTGCCTATTTTCCCTTCTGGCTCCCAGTGGTGACAGATGATGGCGGGAAGCCTGCTGAGTGCTGCTACTATGTGGCGAGGTATAGCCCAGACCGTCTGTCGCTGGCATTCGGTTATGACTTAGAGCCCCCATGTGGGTATTGCAGCCCCTGGAGTGTGACGACCGCTTTCCGGTATACACAATATGACAGAGTCCGCGAGTGGCCGGCACCGACGACAGAGTGGAGGCAGCCAGGGACAGAGGTGGCGGGGGCAGTGACAGCGGACTGTGCATATTGGTGGGAGTGGCTGCGAGGGAGCTGGGCAGGATGGTTGGCACAGCCGTCAGGCACACGTCGGCAGGTGGATGTGTTTGCATGCGACCGAGCGTTGAGCCTGATATCGGCCACAGTCGTGAGGCAGTCGGGGATGCCGGCGCTAGTGACCGGGAGCTCTGTTCCGAGCTCAGAGAGGGAGGCGGAGGAGGATGTCGGGGAGCCGAATGACGTTGCCCCGAGGGAGGACTGCGGAGAGGAGCCGGTTGCGTAAGTGCCGAGGGTGCCGGGGGCCGGCAAGGGTCCCCTCTCGGCATTACGAGTGGGGATGATGGAGACGGCACGCCAGGCTAGTGCCGGTACGTTAGTGCCACACATATCAGGTTCGAAGAGGGTGCGTGACGCATCAGAGGAGCCGGACTCCGAGGTTTGATTCTGTTGGTTCCTTTGTAGTATGAACAAGGTTTGCATATTGATTATAGATGTATATGAACTGACAGTTGTTTTGCCAGGAGCATGAGGAAGAGGCTATCGAGGAGGACAGCGAGGCGGATACCGATGCCGAGGTGGAGGAGGCTATGGCAGCCAAGGCCGGCGGATCAGCTGATGACGATGAGACTGAGGCGGTCGAGACGTTGGTGGCCGGGGTGACTGGGAGGTTGAGTCCATTGCCTGTCACCGAGGAGACGGTGGAGGCCCTATACGGCAGAGCGGGGAGCAATACAGTGATGTTTGATGCTGGTGGGGACTGGTGGACGGGCATGGAGACAGAGGCTGTGGGAGGTGATGGTGGGGATACTGTTGAGCCCGAGCCTGTTGTTGCAGCCCCGGTTCACGAGCAGGAGACGCCGGTTCAGGCTGTTGTGGTGCGACGGCATGACGCATCGTTAGGGTCTGCGATCAAGGCTGGGCTACTCTGCTGGCGATGCACTCAGCCACTATTGGGGCGCAGACGGCTGGGGGAATGCCGGAGACTCCTGCAGCGGGTGGCAGTGGGGCAACAGCCGGAGAGATGAGTAGAGGGTCCTCGAGTGGGTAGGTGGATGTGGCGACTTGGGAGGGCCTCCAACTACCGGTCGAGACGGTGCGTCGGCTGGAGCTGGTGAAGGCAGCGTTCCCGCAGATGTTCGGGGGTGACGATAGAGAACCCAGTATTGCGGATGTGGGTGTCTGCTGGGTTTATGGAGTGGTTGCTGCCGTTTGCTAGTGTGCCACCGACGGGTTGGACTACAGAGTTCGTTGCTCGGTCGCTGTCAGAGTTCGCGCCGTTTACATCACTGGGCATGCAGTTGGATTGGCTGGCAGATTTCTTTAGGTCGAGGAGTGGCAGCCGTGAGGTGGATGAGAGGCTGGGGGTAGTGGACATGCAGGAGATGTTGCTGGAGCGGCGTCGAACAGGGTTGGAGGCGGAACGGTCAGAGATTGCTGAAGAGTTGGCCGGGATTGACATGCAGGTAGCAGACATAGAGAGACAGCTTGTTGACTTGCAGAGGCAGCTGGCCGATCTACAGAGGCGGCGAGGCGAGGTGGATGGGCAAGAGTCAGAGCGGCTGAGGCGATAGGCCGAGTTTGATGCGGGATGGTCAGAGCTGCAGGCGGAGCGACAGACACTTCAGGCATTCAGCTCCCACCCTGTTTGCGTCACTGTTGTCTAGGCTTCCGTAGCTTGTATTTTTTTTACTTTTTTGTAGTTGTAGCGCCCGATGGTGGCCAGTAAACGTTTGATGTACATGTATATTTTGATGATATTAGTAGTGCAGTCACGTTGTCCGGGATTGATCTTGGTTGTTGCATGTTGTGCTTGTTTGCTTTTGCCGTGTTTGAATGTCTTGCGTATGTTGGCTGCCTGTGAGTGTTCCCCCTTCCCCGCCCATAGCAAGTGACTTAGGAAGCATAGGTTAAAATAAGTGTCGGGTAAACAGAAGCCGAGGTAACAGAATGACTTTGTATTGATAGAACTTGGGTCAAAATGCCATTACATGAGTAGCGTAAAATCTTGTAAAAATCAACAAAAGTTACAAGTCTGTAAGCAATGATGCATATACAAAAATGCTATGAGATCGAGTACTATGATGTGGGCGGATAGGGCTGGGGGGACATTGCCGCGAATGACTATGAGTAATACTTCTTCAGGTAGCGGCCGTTGACGGGGGCCGTGATCTGACCGTCGTCGGGGTTGAGCAGGAGGTACGAGCCATTATCGCGGGCTTCATGTACCGTGAAAGGGCCCTCCCAGTTTGTCATGAATTTGGGAGCTGACATGTTGGCTCATACATGTTTGGCGGCTTGGAGAACAAGGTCGCCTTCGACAACCTTTTGTGAGCTGCTTGATATTTCTTCATGCGGTGCAGGGCCGTGGCTCGTCTTTCGTCGAGGCCGTCAAGTGCTGCCAGTCTGGTTGCTTCCTCTCCGAGACCGCTGTTTAGAGAAAGTCAGGCCGACGGCACTGCGATCTCGGCTGGTACCACGCACTCGTCCCCGTAGATGAGAGAGAAGGGCGTGGCCTTTGTCGCTGTGTGCTTGGATGTTCTGTAAGCCCAAAGTGCCAGACTTAGTTGTTCGGACCATACCCGTTGGTGTCATGAACCATTCGCGATAATACTCAGAGCAGAGTCTTGTTGGAAGCTTCAGCTTGACCGTTGCCTTGCGGGTAATAGGGAGTTGATGTGGCATGGTTGATGTTGTACCCTTCCATGAGAGCTCGAACCTCTCGGTTAATGAACGGCGTGCCGTTGTTGGATATAATACATCGGGGGATGCCGAAGCGACAGATGACGTTGTCACGCAAGAAGTTGGAAATGGCGCCTCCCGTGGCTCTCCGCAGAGGTATGGCTTTGACCCACTTCGTAAAGCGTTCAGTCGCAACCATAATCCATGAGTGACGTCTAGACGGCGAGTGGATGGGGTCGAGAGCCCAAGAGTGAAATGGCCAGGGGGCCAAGATCATGCGCAGGTCGGATGCTGGCGTGTGCATCCTGTCGGCGTGCCGCTGGCAGGGTTGGCAGTGTCGGACATGGGAGATGGAGTCGGATTCCATAGTCGGCCAATAATACCCTAACCTTAGTAATTCTGTATACAACTTTTGAGATCCTTGATGCTCCTCGCAATCACCATTGTGCACTTCATTAATGACTTCCACGGCCTGGGCGCCCTGCAAGCATCGTAGGGTGCACCCTGAAAAACCTTTCTGAAATAACTCGCCTTCTGTCACAAAATACCTGACTGATTTTCGTTTGATAGAGCGGGCCAAGCTACGGTCAGGAGGTAGAATCCCATGAGATAAGTATTGGATGAAAGGCTGGCGCCAGTCACCCTCGACATTGATCACTAAAGCTTCCGTATTGTCTCGCGCATATAGGCATGCGGGACAATCGCGTTGTATATTCGAAGCATCCTTGGCCATGGATGGCCAATAGAGACCCATGCGCTGTAGGCGGCGGTATAAAAGGGGACCATCGAGGCCGCAACACTTCTGATGGCCAAGCTAAAGTTTATACTGTGCCTCTCCTGGTGCCAAACAATGGGCTAGAGTACCTTCGGGACATCGTCGGTACAAGACATCTCCCAACATTAAATAGTCCATGAGAATAGGTGCATGAGTAAGGGATGGTGTCTTGAGTTGGTCGATGATCGGCTGCCTCCAATCGTCGGCCGTAGCATCCTTTGGTATTAAGTTCAATGTTGTGCAGGGTTCGGTCCCCTTGATAATAGTTAGCATCCGTTGTTCCCCATCCACTTCTATCTTTGAAGCGATCGTAGCCAAGCTGTCCGCATGTCTATTGTGGCACCTGTTGTGATGTTCATATTGGACATGGCCAAGTCTTCCTTCTAAGTGTTGCACCAAGGCCCGATAAGGTGCCAAGGCTGGCTCCTTGACCACGAATTCCCCATCAGCCTGCTTCATGATCAATTTGGAATCTCCTTTCACACATAAGGCCTTAGCTCCCATGTTGATGGCGAGCATGAGGCCAATGACAAGTGCCTCATACTCAGCTTCGTTGTTGGAGACCGGGAAGGCAAGCTTGAAGGAGAGGGAGGTGGTGATGATATCTGGGCTTCGAAGGACTATGTCAGCACCTCCTTGCCGAAAAGGTCCTTCGGGACCTTTGCTGGTGGCCGAACCGTCAAACTCGAGTGTCCACAAGTCGTCTACGTCAGTGATCAGGGCTGTCTCCTCGCCCAAAAATTGAAACAAGGTCGGTTCGTAGTGTTGGCGTGGAAAGAAGGCCAAGAGATCTACAACGGCTTGACTCCGTAGGGCGGTAGGGTTTTTGATAGATAGACTGAACTCGGCCAAGAACAACAGCCAGCGGGCAAGTCGGCCAGACAAGGCAGGGCGAGTGAGCATGTACTGGAGTGGATCAGCCTTGGTGACGAGTGTGATCTGGTGCACCAAAAAGTAATGTCTGAATTTCTGTGAGGCGTACACCAAGGCTAGGCAGTGTTTCTCGAGCTCGGAGTAGTTAGCTTCGGGTCCCCTGATCATTCTGCTAAGGTAATAAATAAGACGCTCCACCCTATCTACCTTTTAGGCAAGCAAAGCCCCGATGGATCTGGGTGTGGAGGTCAAGTAGAGTAGGAGTGGGATACCCCGCTGTGGTACGACCATGGTTTGCGGCGACATGAGGACCGCCTTGATCTATTCAAATGCTTGCTGTTGGGGCCACCCCAACTCCATGGTGCGCTCTTGCGTGTCAAGTGCTGGAATGGTGTGATGAGCTTGGCCAATGCGGGTATGAAGCATCGGAGGTAAGAGACCTTGCCGATGAAGCTCTTCAGTTGCTTTGTGTTCTTGGGGGGAGGCATTTCTTGGATGGAGGCAGCTTTGGAAGGGTCAACATTGATGCCCTGTCGACTGACCAAAAAGCCGAGGAATTTTTCGGAGGAGACACCGAAGGCACACTTCAATGTATTCATCCGCATGTTGTACTGGCGGCAACGATCAAAGACTGCTCGAAGGTCAGTGAGGTGATCACTTTCCTTCTTGGATTTGATAATAAGATCGTCGACATAGTCTTCCACTGTACGGTGTATCATGTCATGGAAGATTGTTGTCATTGCCCTTTGATATGTAGCACCCGCGTTCTTGAGACCGAAAGGCATAACTTTCCAACAAAAGTTACCCATAGGAATGCGGAAGGCTGTCTTGGCACTGTCGTCGGGGTTCATGCGAATATGATTATAACCTGTGAAACCATCCATGAAAGATAAGGCTTCATGTCCGGCGGTGGCCTCCGTAAGCATGTCGATGTTAGGTAGCAGAAACTCATCTTTGGGGCACGCCTTGTTTAAGTCCCGAAAGTCAATACAAACGCGGACTTGGCCATTCTTCTTTTGTACAGGGACGACATTAGCCAACTAAATTGGGTGAGTGATAGGTTCAATGAAGCCTGCCTGCAGAAGGCGTTCAATCTCTTGTTTGATCTTCAACTTGAGCTCGGGGCGGAAGGTCTGCGGGTATAATCGAACAGGGATGGATCCGGTAGCAATGTTGAGATAGTGTGTGACTAAGGCAGGATCCAGTCCGGGCATCTCATTGTAACTCCATGCTAAGACATCGCGATATTTACGAAGGAGGAAACCAATTCCTCTTTTCGGCCGGGAGCGAGTTTTGTGCCGATGTAAGTGAGTCGGGGTTCCTCCCCCGGGTCAGCCAGGTTAATTTCTTCAAGATCTTCAGCCTGTGGACGGGGGCCGTCTTCGTAACACGATGGAGCAGCACCGGGGGTGAACTCAGGGTCTGGCGGGCAATGCTCAGCCGTACAACACCATTCGTTCTCCATAGGTGGGTAGGGTTCAAGGGGGTCAGATGATAGACCACCTGAAGCCCCTGCGTACCGTCATAACTGATAGATGATTTTGCCATCTTTGACGATGCGCTGAAAGGCCGGCTCAGCCTTTTGCTTCTTGGACTTAGGGGATGATGGCGGGGAGTGAGTCTTCGTAGCAGGCGGTGTCACTGAGGTCGATGCCTTGGTCTTACTATTCTTTTTGGGTTTAGACTTGGGAGGTTTGGTTCCACAAAGCTCGTCCCAATTTGGCAGCCTGATCGAGTGGATGTGAGTGGCATTCTCGCCATCCTCGGCAAGTTCTGTAAAGAAAGAGGCCTCGGAGAAATATGATTCAGTACATTCAAAGGGAGCCCGGGTGGTGGGGATTGTTATTGCTTTCTCACGTCTCGCAGGACCGACCACCAGTTTCACACACTGATGGTACGTCGAGGGAATAGCTCGGTTGATATGGATCCATGGTCGGCCAAGGAAGAGATGAAAAGCATGCTCATTGTCTATCACATGAAATGTAGTGTTGTATTGTACAGTCCCAACCATGAGGTCGACACTGATATGACCGAGAGTGGACTGGTGACTGTACCCAAAGCCGGCGATCTGGATTGGGTCACGTATAATTTTTCTCGTAGGGATGCCAGCCCTTTGTAAAGTGACAAGGGGTATGATGTTGACCGAGGTGCCGCAATCTACCAAGGCACGATGGAAGCCCGTGCCATTAACAGTACATTCTAAAAATAATGGCCGGTTGTGATGTTGGACCGGCGGGAGTCCTCGTCTGAGAAGACTAAGTCAGTGGAAGGGATGTGACATAATTCAGCCTGGGCTGCGAAACATTTGGGACCGAGGCCAGTGGTGACCTCGATCAGGCAATTAGAAAGATAAGTCCGAACGGCGGGTGAAAACCCCATTTCATCAAAAAAAAACTTTTGATCTTCGTCATCTGTCCAAAGGAGGATGTCGCTGATTAGTTGGAGGAGGCACGACTGTTGGTATGGGCTCTGCTGGGGCTTCAGGGATTACAGGCTCGACATGGTCAGTGATAACCATGAGGACCTGGTGCTCCCTATTGTTGTGGCGATGCGGTGGGTAGGAGTGTCGACACATATCATCATTTTTTCGGAGCTTTAGGTCACCCCCAGCGACCTTCCTCACAAAGATGTCTCGTAGTCCATTGCAATCCTTGAGATGATGCCCCATAGCTCGATGGTAGGGGCAATAGTTGGGTTTAGCTTTGTCTGCTTTCGAGATATTCGTCCGCATCAGTGGCAATTGAAAGTTGTTGTCATGTGCTACCCACTCGGCCAACAGCTCTTTCACTCTATTAATATCACATGGATAGTCGGGGGTAGGCTCTCACTGCCTTCTCTTGTCAGGGCATCGATCCACCTCATGGAACTGACGCTTGTAATCGCTACGACTGTTGTCGTTGTTCTGAAGTCTGGATGTCTCGGCTGTGGCAAGAAGTGCATTTGGTGGTCGAGGCTTCCATGGTTTGACTGGACCGACTGACTCGTAAGTGTGGCGGGCAGTCTGTTTGAGGTGTCCCCACGATCTCAACTACAAGTTTTCAATATGGACTCGATACACATCACTCATGTTCTTGATGCATATCAGGACCAAGGTTTCATCTTTGCTGAAGTTCGTGCACTCGAGGCATTTGAGATGGAAGCGGTGCACGTATTTGTTCAAGTCTTCTCCTGGGTTCTGGCGTATGCCGGCAATGTCAACAATGATGACCCGTTCAGCTTCGTAATGGATCTTGTCCAAGAACATCTGGACCATGTCGTTCCATGAGTGGACAGTCCCCGCAGGGATCTGGTGGTACCAAGTGTAAGCCAGGCCTATGAGCGAGTTGTGAAACTCCCTCAACTTCAAACAGTCGTCCGGACCATACTACTCCAATGAGCCTGCAAATCTTGTCAAGTGCTCATGGGTGTTGCCCTCACGTCCGTTGAAGAGCACAAAGTGTGGTTGTTTGTACTTGAGGGGGTAGGGTGTGATGGCGATGTCATTGGCAGACGGGGCATCTCCGGTTAGCCGAGTTGAGGAGTCTGGTTCGAAATTCCTCGATAGGCGATGGCTAAGGGCTTTCAAGTCTGACCGAGTGACATAGTTGGGGGATGGTGCCTCATTGCCGGTTAAGGGTGATGACTACCTGGGGCGTCGCGAGCCCCCAAGGCCCCAGACGGGGTAGCTGGATGAATGAGAACATGGGAGGGTTGGTATAGTACAGAGGCTGGCAAGGGCAGCTGTGCAGGGGCATGGGTGGGTTGGCGAGACATGTCCACCACTTGGCCGATGGTTTGGTGCTGCTTAGGTGGATAAGGACTAGGTTCCATCTCGATGGAGTCATGAGTTTTAGTTTCTAAGATCATCATGACAACAACTACACCATCATCACTTTTGGGGTATTATAAATAGGTGCCATGGTTTGCATTTGGAAAATATAATACGAAAACGAGTTTTTTGGATTTACACTTACATGCCATGCACACTAAGCAAATTGTGTCGGTGCACGTACCCAAAGACTTAAAACAAGCTTTTTTGAACTTTAAAGGTCTAAGACTCTAATGTAAGTAACTAAAAGGAAACCTTTTTCCTCTAGAAATTGGAGTAATCGATCAGATTGCCTGGTAGACTTGCCCAGTTTGAGTTCAATTGCATAGCCCTTTTGAAAAAACATTGGTTTGCTACCAACTTTTTCCTGAACTCTGGGGATATATTTGCTCAATAGTTTTTTCAATAAGGTTTATAGTCTCCAATGTCCAAAATGAAAGGTGGATCCCTGGAAATGGACTAACTTCTAGGTACTTAGCAGTTTCTCTTAAATCGAGTCAGGCAGGACAAATCCTATTGATTATATCTGTTAAGAAAAACAGATAGAAGACACAGTTTACTTATGAAGTTTGTGGCTTTTTCTTTCTTGATCTTTGTAAGTTGCTGAATTTGCTTTTACAGTTAAGGTGTATTGAACGATTCCAGATTCCTTTTTAAAGGAGGAAGGAACAAAAGGGAAAGTGATTTAAAGCACTCCCTTCATAGACTGAAGCGCTTTCAAGGAGCAATGGTCGCGTCGAAAGAGTTGAGTTTTGGACTATGGTGTTCAGCGGCCTTCTCTTGAGGACTTTTTTCCTTTTTCATTTCTACTAGCATTTCGAATGCTTAGGTTTTTACACGAGACACACAAGCTCTTGTTAATGTTTCATGATTTAACAAAGAATACTAATTGACGAACCACTTTTGCTAACAAGCTACGTGGAACGTACGTGAGGAATATGATAACAATTGAGAATTGAGAATTGAGAATTTTTCACACATGTGAAAAGGAAAGAATAGCGTTCAATCGCAATTATCGAAGGAATAGATATGCTCAACTCACCCATGGACAAAGAGCTCAGCATATAGACGAAGTGTCCAGAAATAGAAAAAAGGCGATGCATTAATGTAAAATCACTTGCAATCGTACAGATTCAAACGAAAGAAATCCCAGAGATGACACCAGGTACATTATGTCATTCTTTTACTGTCTTCTTTGTTTTTTGAAAGGGGGAAGCAATCCGTGCACCACCACGACTTAGGTTTGTACTCTTTCTTTCTGCTTTGATGACTTTTCTGATATATGTTGGATTTTGGCCTAATTTTTCTAAATCCTTCCAAACAGATGGTAGTATTAATCAAACACGTTGATTTTTCTTCACACTTGATCATCTGATCGCAATGGTATGTTGATGGACATTTAATGAGGATCTGAGTGCTCACCCAGTCAATAATTTCAGGTAAACGACCTTAATCTTACGCTAGCCTGTTTTCACATTGCTGGCAACCCACTCTTCCCAAACTTGCCTTCTGTAAATAAGGAAATCGCATATCAGGATTCAAACACCCATTTGCTATTCATATTGATTGTCTTTTAAAGCTTTCATGTGAGAAATGAAAGCGTTGGCCAGAGAGGGGGGAGAGAGGGGAAAACAACCTATGAAAAAGAATTTTAATGGGGTGAATGGAACATTGGACTAAGTTGCACTCACGCTGTAGGCTTTTTAGTACTTTTGTGGGAGAAGAACATAGGATAGGACCTCCTTTTCGAAGATGTGATGCCGCATAATTATCCAAGAACTATAGCCAATATACATTGTTATCGCACGTTGATATATTCGTGTTTAATTTCAAGTGATTTCGGCATGTGATGAACTGATTGCGAGCTTTCAAAGTATGCTTACACTTGTCTAATAACACCTTAAATGTTCACTTTTTCCTATATATTGTAGTCTACAAAGCCTACTAACCTTGGCGTCTCTCAGTTTTGAGTAAATATAAGTGAAGACATCAAGCTGCGATTTTTTGTTATAAGCTGCAGGGTCCAAGATTGTGGCAATCCAATTTTTTCTTTAGATATAACTTTCTCTCTCAAGTATTGATAACTGAATTACTGAAGCTATGAAGAAAGTGAAGGCGACTGGCATGTGACATCCAGCCCTCTATTTTCTTCCCAGTGAAATAGAGGACATCCAGCCCTCTATAATTGACGACTTCAATATAATAGAATCAATGTAGTTTTCTTTCCATTTTTCCCGTAAACTGGTAATTTGGAAGGTTTCATCTCTGTACTAGGAAGTTGCATTTATTGTTTAATACTTAAGTTATTAACACAGGTCATAGGGACGTGTTGCAAACGAAGGAGTTGTTTGGCAGTTTTACACTATTATTATAGCTAAAGTGGGTCCTTTTCTTGATTTGGTTAAATGCAACTTAAATTTTGTAGGAATTGGCTGCTTGATTATGGGTTTTCTACTATTCTTATTTTTAATTGTTACTGCTTTCGCAAATGAGGTGCATGATGTGTTTAATTCAAGTAGTTTTTTTGAATGTAGGAAGATTTTATTAACTAAATTCAAAGTTTTCCATAATCTAATGCTTGAATTGTTGTTCTAGGAATAGGGTCTTTGATTTCTACATTTGCTATAATTTCCTACTCTTTTTTCCTTCCTTTGCCTCTCTTCCATTGAAGAATCAGGAAAGATAACCATGAAGTGATGGTAGTATGATGTATTTTTTTCATTATTGAGCTTTGTACCCCTGAAATTTCACCAGTCACCTGACTTTGGTAAACAGCCTTGATTCTGTAATTGTAGCTTTTTCCCTCTTTTTAGCCAATGAAGTTCTTCATGGTACTAATCAGCTTCTAAACAAACTTTACACACATGCTTATTTTTTAGAAACTATTTTCTAAACTATGTTGCTGCATTAGCCCAAGAACTTTTAATTGGTTCCTATGTCATATGGTTCAATTGTCAATGAATAGCTGATCTGATAGCTCAGAACTAACGAGTCCAATTAAATCGTTGCCACTATTTTCTTATCGGGCATGCGTGTTTATCGATTCTCATGTGGTTTTGATAAATAGTGATAGTGATAATTTCAGGGTGAGACGCCACACCCATCTCAGTGTTTGTTCGGGATGAAAGTGGTATAATAAACTGAATTGCTGGGGTTTTCGCAAGGAGAGGATACAACATTGAGTATCTTGTTTTTGGTTTAAGTGAGGATAAGGTTCTCTTTGCAATTGTTGTATCTAGAACTGAAAAGGTCTTGCAACAGGTTGTTGGGCAGTTCAACAAGCTTGTGAATTTCTTGAAGGTTAAGTCTCACCTTTTCATCTCCTGGGCTTAGTTGTAATGATATCATAGTTCCTTGTATATGTTTATAGACTGTGGGTTGTCAACACCATCAAATAGAAGATATTGGCCAATTGTTCTTTGCTTGTAAAATTATTAGGATTGTTAACGTACACAGCCATTGCTTGGTAAATCCAATCTTATTCCCGTTTAGTATGAGATAGCCAGCTTGAGTCCTAGATCAGTAACTTTGTGCATATTGTATTGAACGTTAGATTAGGTCTCTATCTGGGTACCTGCCCTCAGGAGCAAGAATGGATACTTGTATCTGGCCAAATGTATGGACCTGCTCATGTATATAGATGTTCTTCTTGCACGCTACAGTTACATGTTTAATACATGCAAAAGAATTAAACCTGACCAAGTGCAACCATGTATACAACACAATCATATAGATGAACGACTAAGTTATTTCATGCTTATAATATTAGAGAAGAAACACCTTGCCCTTTCAAACATCAATTTGGTTTTATGTGAGGGCCGTAAGTCTGTGTATATGGCGAGATCCTTGATGACTAGAAATGCCAAATCCAACTTGTTTTCACTTTCAAAATTTTCTAAGTGAACTTGATGTCCAAACTGTTGTTCATGTGAAGATTATATGACTGATGAAATTTATTAGACTAACGACTTCTTTCTCTTTCTCTTTCTCTTCCGATCTCCATTCTTTTTTCCTCCACCAAATAAAAGAGATTGCAGATATAACTAATATTGTTTTGTCTTCAAACATAAGACACGATGAAAGTACACAATAAATGAAGTAAACTTCCGAATACATAAAGTTGTGTCTATCTGCATTTTCGCTACTGATATCTCTTTTCGACTATGTTCTCTTCTATTTATAGCATGCGACTAAATACTAAACTGCATATTGGAAAATTTAATGCCTCTGACCATCACTGCTAAACATTTTGAGGAACTTTGAGTTCTTTGTCACCACGTTGTTTAGTACGGATGTGAAAATCGATTTCACAATACCTTCCTTTTTAATGGACTATTAAACTATATTGATCACTATAAAAAACAACCCACGTGCAACGCACGTGCATCACGACTAGTATGTAAAAAAAAAAGAAAAAGAAAAAAGGGAGAAGCAAAGGTCAAGTGGAAGAAATGTTTTATCAGCTTAATAATATCTAATATGTAGGTCATTGACTCACACGATAAAACTTAAGAGTGTTGCCTTAACTTTGTACTATAGCTTTCGCACGACGCTAGCCAAGAGAAATGAATTCAATTAAGTAACACAAATAAACTAAAAAACTAGAAACAAGCAAAATATGTTTTTGTTGTTGCGCCCTTAATGATAAAAAGGTTTTGCCTTTTGAAATAAATTTGCAGCAAAAAATTAGAAACCCTGTCAAAGAAAGGCAAAAAGTACCAAAAACCTAAAACTTGAGAAGGGCCCAACCGGGTTCGAACCGGTGACCTATTGATCTGCAGTCAATTGCTCTACCACTGAGCTATGGACCCCTGACGAGACTAGGGGCTTGCAAAAATTTTATAAGACCGTTATTAAAATAAATGGAGAAATATGAGCTAAGGGATAAGCTAGAGCAGCGCTACTTTACTAGTGCTAGCCTTTCAAAGTCGTCATTCTAAGATTTTACTTCTGAAATATTATAACAAACTGTGAATCAAGTATTTTAAGATAATGATAACTACATAAATCAGAATATGTCAATTTATCGGAAAGCCAAAAGTTACAACAGAAGTTTAGAGTGAGTAACACTGCTCGTAACCATCAATACCCCCTAAAAATTTGAACTATGAGAAGCTCTTACTATTACCTTTTTTTTTTTTTGGCAAATTACACCTATGTCCCTGAAGTTATGGTGTAATTACAGTCAAGGAAATTAAGTTTCAAAATGTAACATTCCGTGACCAAAATCCTAATTTTGTAACACTTGTGTCCATCCATTATGATTCCGTCCAAAAATTGTATTTTTTTATGATGTCATCGTTATGTATTTTCAAAATGGCAATACTGCCATTTACATCAATTAATGGTTTAAATTATAGGTAAGGACAATAGTTTGAATAAATTACACTTATGTCCAATATAATGGTTTAAATGTTCAAATTAGGATTAGGGTTTTTTAGGCAAATTACACTTATGTGGTTGTTTAAATGTTCAAATTAGGATTAGGGTTTGTATGAAAATCCTAATTTTCAAATTAGGTTTTCAAATTACCGCCGGCGACCAATCTTCTGCCGGCGTCGCCCCTATCGCCGGCGACGTCGCCTTTCCCCCTCCTCATCTCTTCTCTCCCCTCACCTCACCCCCTGCAGTAGCCCCCTCCCTCGCCCTATGCTGACAGCTCCATAAACACTATCTCCTCGCCGCACCACAGAGTAACGCACCCTCACTACTCACCACACCCGCTATCGCCACCGACGAGACCCACCTCCACTTTCACCCGCCATCACCACCTCCACTTTAGATCTGACCCAGTTTCTATCTTCATTTGGGTTTAAGCCATGGCGGGCCGATGGGGCTCTCTGTCGTCGTCGAGGACACGTCGATGTTGACGTCGAGGCGGCCCCAAGGTGACTCAACGTCTGCAACATCCCACTGACGTTAAGATTGTGCGGAGGTGAGATGGTGTTGCGGCAATAGATTGTGATGTTTGTAAAATTATTTTAGGTATTGTGGAGAGAGAAAGGAGAGAACAAAAAAAGATAAAAGAAAAATGGAATTTTAATTTCAATTAGGGGCAATAATGTCTTTTCGCCAAAACCGTTATGTATTTTTGTATTCCGTCTGGTCAACGGATATAAATATAATTTGTCCAAACTATTGTCCTTACCTGTAATTATACCCTAACCTCAGGGACATAGGTGTAATTTGCCCTTTTTTTTGGGGGGGGGGGGGGGGAGGGGAGGAGTGGGGGTGTATTGATGGGCAAGTATCTGAAAAGAAATTTAACTAGGCTCTAACATGGGCAAATCCTATGGCATCTCCAGCTAACAAGCTAACGGAGGAGCGCCACCGCCGGTAGTTACATGAGATACACTAAACCACTAAAGGGCCTCCTGCTGTATTCCAAGGTTCATGAGTTGCTCCGTGCGCACTGGAGCCCTCTCCACAACAATTAGCTTGATGGCACCACAGTTACATGAACTGCCATAACCGAAGACCTGATCTCAAAGGATGATAATCATCCACACCCACTCATAAACGCTGCACATCAACTGATAACGTACTTCTGTGTTGATTTTGCCTAATCAAGCCCGCATAAAGTAAGAGCCTAAGCCTTTCTTTTTCTGTGTTGGGGGCTCGGGAGACCTGTTACTCACACGTTCGACTACAAAAGAACGTTCACCATCTCCAGAAAAAGAGATGGTGTTGGAAACAATGCGGTATAGATAACTAGCACTGTTTCAGATTTTATCATCCGGAAGTACATTTCAACTTGGGGAAGGGGGAACATCAAACTTGAAATGAAACTCAAACCCGCACCCCTTGATCTCACAGATTAACTAACATAGCAGAAACAGTTTTGTGCTCTTAACAATCTTCCAACAAATAACCGCCACTATGGTTAGTACGATCATCTAAGTGAAACGGTATCTTCAACAAGGGGTCACACATTGGATATGACATTTGCAGACTGGAATGTCTCCCTCGTTCTGCCATAATAGACTGCTTTATCGCCAGGAAAAGTGATGAAATTCCAGCCAAAAGCTGATCCTCCGACAATGTACGTGCCCTTACTTGGATCATCTTCAGATCCCTGTTTTTCAGGCATATGTCCCGACATCCTGTCCGGTGGAGGCTGCTCTGCAGGTTCCAAATCTTGGCGTTGCTCATGGGACTTCAATCCATCCTGCACATCACCAGGTAAAGCCTGACCTTGTAGCTCGTTCTGTAGGGTGATCGTCTCTGCTGTCATCTCTTTGTATAGATCCATCATAAGCTTCATATCTGCAGATTACAGCAGACGTAAGGATAAGCAAATCAATAAACCTAGACCAACTTTCACCCCAACATTGGTATTGTTATATATGAATGGATGGTGATCACATCACGAGGTACATAATATGCCGATAAGAAAAAGTGAAAGGAAAGTCGTGAAACGTGAGACCAAGAACTCAATGTTAACTATCGATCCTTTCAATCAGATGTTTGAAGGCATCACTAAGAGTACGACATTGGCTCTGGATTCGTAATTTGCCTTAACCGAAAAATAGGGGTAAAAGGTTTTCATTATGCACATACGGATGCATGCAAAGTTCCTCACGGGAAAAGACACTATTTCTCTGGAGTTGCAGGCTTTCAAGTGGCAAAAAATGAAAATTGAATACTGAAAAAATATAATGACAACGTGATATCGATCATCTACTCTCTCCCTTCCTCCCCCCAAGGCACTCTTCCGTCATTTATGTACTCTGTAAGACTGTAACTCTGTGACAGGATGACACATTTTGCCCAAATTACCACCACAATGCCCACCAGCAACCAGATCCTCATTTAAACTCATTCTAAGGAGACAGAATTTGTTAAGCAGCATCTAACCTTGGCCATCTTCGTCACCGTCACAACCATATGAATTGGCAGAGTTGTTCTTGAAAGGAAAAAGACGAAGGATGAGGCAGAAAAACACCATGAAGTAGTTCTTGGATCTAAAAGTTGTTCTTATGAAAACAGAGTATTTATTGGCCTAAAACCACCAGTTGACCATCTTCTATCATTATGTCAATCATCGATAAATGAAGAAAATGTTTTCCAGAAACATTTTAGGTGCAATAAGCAGGGCCGCGCATTCTTTAAACCCCGGCATTAGGAAAGAGAACATCAAAAGATTCTGGCCAAAATCAATAGTCTAGAACGCTATCAAACTCGAATAAGTCATACATATTAACATGATACCAAATCTTACAAGAAAATCTTTGTAGGGAAGAAGTGCTAGAATTTCAAAGCAGCTGAGCTCATTATTGTGATGGTACTAGAGCAAAAAAACAAATTGAGCCATGGCATTCCCTTACAATAGTCAGACGCATAAACTTCTTTTGCTCCCAAACGAGCAAGTAACTTGGTAGGGCTAATCCAATTTCAAGTTCAGAGTATGTGAAGCCACTAGACAGTAGTTACCATCCGCATGGAGGGGCAAAATTGTCATAAAATATTAAAGATAAGTTACTCAATTAACTATGTGAAAGACTAAAGCATATCGATAGCTTACTTTCTTGAATTTCACAAGCTGCCTTGCAATTCTGAAAGTCAGGGGTCCGAAGAACCTTCAATATAACAAAAAAGATTCAGGCTTTCACGCTAATAATTTCAATCAAAAATAGGAAACCGAGTTACTGAAATATGAATATCAAGATTACTCATAGCAACATCATAAAGGGTAATCGCTTAATGAAGAATTATCAGTGTGTATCTTTGACTCTTACTTTTGTCATCCCTTCCTTCCCCTCTTTCTCCGAAGCTGGAAATGTTCTACCGGCTCTTTGCTTTAATCATTGCTTTATCCTCGCATCATGTGATCCAAAATGTCTAATCAATTCCTCATGAACTAATTTCCTCGTAATCTAACTTTTTATATGTAGAATCAAGCTTTTCGAGTCAAAAGAATTACTGGATTACCAAATTTTAGCTGTAAATAACGAGACACCTTTACTCGGTCTTCACATGGATTTGTGTCAAGAGATCTTCTATCCTATGACTAACACATATCACTAGCATAAATTGGCCTCTTCAGTTACAAAACAATGGATGTGTCACCTCCCACGTGATCAACAGGATTGAATGTTGGTCAAACAGTCATGATATTAATTATCCAACAATAAACTCTAGTTGAAAGATATAGCTGGATGTTTAGTAGCACCTCCAGCAATTCAAGTCCAAGGGCTATGAATAATCTCAAATATCATCCATGTGCCTATTGCAACTCTCTACTATTTGGATGTAGAACGCATCATTGCCGCCTAAACTCTAAGCTAGTAAAGGGTTTCGACTTGGAATCTAAAAGAAATTTTGGTATGTGGCAGGAAATGTTTCCTCTCTATATGAGATAGCATAATTAGAAACACGCCTGATGTGGATAAAATCGGAAATTGCAAAAGGCACCCTTCTGTAGGAAAATATAAGAATATGCAATTCCATCCTACTTGGCTCAAATAGGTACTGTATGGTAAGTGAATCTAAAGACAATAAGCTTAAGTGAAATCGAGTACGAGGGTATGCTTGGACCGCCTAGAATTGGTCTTCCAATAACACCAAAGATGATTAATTCTCAACCGGAGACAAAAACTTGTAACTGTTCTAGCAAGTCTGGATCAAAAACCCTTCCTGAATAAGGGGAGTCTTCCATTTAACAAGAAAGTGCCCGTAACCACCCAGGTTGAAAGCAACAATCTCAGAGACTATGATACTTGAAATCTTTCCAGGACTCCTAGGGGATGCGCATAAAGCTTACTTACGTCCATCTACAGAATATGATATAACATGGGTGTCACTTATTCATCTTGGGGAGCAGATCTGTGATCGCTACTGAACTCCTAAATCCAGAATGGATTAATCTTATAAATCGAGTGAACGTGGTGTATGAAATGGATACAAAATATCACAAACATCTGGATAAGGAAGTTCCAAAGTAAGCAAGGGCGTGCTACTGATACATCAACTAATAGAAATTAGCCAAATATATATAGCACTATACTTGCCAAAACGAAACTTGTAACTGAAGCAACCTAATAATTAAGGAAACCCAGGTAGGAACTTTTGGCTAATGACATGCCCTCTAAAACCATATGTGACTCTAGCTTACACAAAATTTTACTGGAAAAGGAATGTTACAAGCGAAGTAGAGGCTGCCAATAGGACCAGAATGAACAAATGATTAAGCCATGCTATGTAGTTAATAACAAAGCAAGAGCTGAATTAACGGTTGTCAGACGAGAATAGATACATTATACAGTGAATCACTTTTTGATCATATACCAACTAAAGACTGGGTTTACCCCCACTCGCTTAAACCCTACAATTTACCGGTCATTTTTAAATGGAAATCATCCTTAAAGGTTCGTACATGTGAGGGCACAATTGGTAAGAAAATGAATTGCAGGGTTTACTGAACACTACAAACAAACTACGAGGGTTATTTGGCATCCAATACATCATTTTTCTCGTTATTGACCTCTTAGATGACACATACTAATTTTATTATTTTGCACACTAAAACTAAAGGAAAGCATTAGAACTTGCTGGCACGTTTGGCAAGTACCGGAAAAGTGTTGGCCAAGTGTTCACGTAGCAAATGGGTGTCGACAAAGTACAGGGCGCGTGCCCAAGACTATTAATGAAATATAGTACCCTAAGAGACACAGTGTGGCTTCAGTGTATGGCTGAGCATCCACCATTGGCATTTTCCATGGAAAATCTTTGATGCCTTCCATTAGAGACATAAAACGTAGGCTAACCCTTCATTGGCTTGCAAGTAGATGAAATCTTCACAAAAACAATATGAACGTGTTCAATTAAAATAAGAATGGGAATTTTGTTAGTTTCTGTCTTCATGGTTCACCAATTTGGACATGGATTCTCCAAATCCACAATCGCAATATGGAGACCATTCTTTCTTGAAAGCAATTTACTGGCTGGGCATGTGCTCATCTAACTGGAGGAGACCCATGGGAAAAGGATACTTCAAATATCGCTCTGTATGGTTCAACACTCAATAATCGAATTGAAGAGAAGAATGTTTAGATCAATGCCTGCCAATGATAAATTACGTAGAGATGAAACCATCAAGTAACGTGACGGGGAGGAGGATAAGTGTAGTCCAGTTGTTGATTCGCTAGGCAGTTTGGGTTCATTTGAGAGATCATTAATGGGGAAATATCCTGACAGAGTAGCACTGAAGCCAGATAGGTACTTACAAAGACATTGCCATCAGAAAGCACACAAATGCAGCTATGGAACTTGGCCTACATTATTTATTAGTTAGATCATACTCCAAAGTGATTACGGGACGCACTGGAGAAAAACGAGTTTGTGTGCTTTTGTTGCTTCGCTAGATCATGGCATAGGAAGCATTTATTATCAATATTCACCTTTGCTTGTTGTATAAACAGCCAAGCTAACGTGGTATTATCCAGGACTGCTTGCTTATGAAAATGTGCTCTAATGGACGCGTGCGCGTATAACAACCTCATGCCATCACAAGTATTGCTGTTGAGGATTCTAGAGGAAAATAAAAATGCTTATTTTCTAGTATAGAAGGATGGGTCCTAACAGCCCAAATTACGAAGAAAAAATGTACACTGCATCAGTTCCAATATCATGTATAAGTTAGGTTTGACCCTCTACCTACTTTATATTCTAGCTTTATAAACTCATTATGGTGCATCGGGGCATTCCTTGAATTCACTCCTTCACCCCCTCCATCCGACACCTATTAAAGCACCTGATTCATAGAACTGAGAGCATGACATCCAAATCCAGAGAAAAAGAGAGGATCTAAACGAGACAATTAAACATATCAACAAAGATCATAAGGACAACTTCCGAAAGAAGTTTCCAAAAGAACTACACATCAACAAGTAAGGTCAAGCAAATCGAGGCTTAATGACAAGTGACAACACCCATAAAGAAACCAAATTTCCAATTTAAATGAACATTACATAAAAGTCAGAAAATTATTCATGCACCAGCAAAAGAAACCACATATGGCATGTCCTTTACTGGAACGAAAAACTGAAAAATGTACATAGGAAAAGAAAAAACCAGAAACGGAATCAACAATTAGTGACTGTAGAGTGATGCATGTTTATTAAAGAGACGCACAACTTGATCACGAGATAGCTGCAAAAAATGATCAAAATTTGCATTGGGTTTCACGTTGTTTTGGTTATGTGGGGAAGTGTACCTCGATGAAATGAGGACAAAGGTCTTTAAGAACAGCCCGCATCTTGAAGTTCTTAAATTTGACTATCGTTCAACAGTAAAGTTTGTTGGCCACGTTTTGGAAAGTGCCCAAGAAGTGTCAGCTAAGTTTGTGATGCGGAGTAACCATACATTATAGACACGCTGTCTAGATATTGGACACATTTATGAGACTACCCGTGAAGTATAGTACACTCAGACCCCCTTACATGTTTAGAAAGTACATCTGCTTCCTAGAATTGCTCGCGCCTTGCTTTGATATATGTCTGGACAGCATCGAACGGTGGCAGTTTTAGTTGTAATTTATGCTTACGCGTGTTCATTAAAAAGAAAGTCATACAGTCCACCAGGCACCAGGTTAGGCTGATCGCATTTGTAGATACACATCCGCCCCACATCCCTCCCTCTCGGTGGCTCACAACTATTACAGATCTTAACACAAACCTTACCAAATGAGAAGCCAGTGAACAACCTTTATCTGTTCTTCGCTAATATAAGTATGTAGGGCATTCTTTACTTCTGTTAAACTTGACAGGTCTTTACTTTTGACATGCTTTCTTCCATGTCCATGCTGAGATATCAGGCCACTCTTTACAGGGAGCAAACTACTGACTTGGGTATGCGCTCATTGGACTGGCGGAGACCTAAAGACAAAGGATCCTTCAAAAATCACTCTTGCTGCATTGTTTTCCACATAGGATACCAACAAAGGGGAAGAACCATTGGGGTGATCAGGAGTAGGATGAATGTTTTCCACGATATCACCGCTAATCCGCATAATTGGCATATACTTCAATCGTGGAATATCTCTGGAAGGTACACATCAGGGTACCAGAAGTCGAAAATTTTAGCCTCTAATAGCCCTGGCAGTGTTTAGTACATAACGCGATGGTTGGCTTAAGGATTCAACATGCCACCTTATTAAAAATCAAAAAACAAGACTTGGAGAAACAAACGGGAATACAAGGGTAAAAATAACTATACTCCACTCAGACACAAGAAAAAACCCCAATTTCCGTTTAAATCAACATTAATGAAAACAAAAAGATGAACTTCACAAGTAAGAATCTAGCCATAAAATTTTAGAAACAACAAGAAAAAGGGCCATGCACCGAAAAAGACATCTCACCTAAACAGTATTATGGAGAAGATAAGCGCGCATCAAAAACGAAACATGCAAAGAAAAATTAACTAGTGCCTAAGTAAGTCTAATCTCAAGAAAACTTGTAGATCACTGAAACCCATAAAATAGAATGAAAGATTGCCGAGAAAGAAAAAATGTAGAGTAAATTGAAAACCCACAATTGAAATCACAAGACAAGATGCAAAAAAAAAAAAAAAACAAACTATCCACTGAATCTAACTTTCTCTTGATCAAATTAGAAAGTCTACCTCGATGAAGTGAGGACGAAGGTCTCTAAGAACAGCCCGCATCTTGAAATACTTGGATTCCTGGATGTCAACAACATTGCTGTCAAGTGGCCTTTTCTTGCCTGTGGAAGGTGTAGGCTGAGGTAGGAGTTAAGGTTTGAGCAAGCTGTGGATCTTCCATGGATCTTTGTTGCAGAGGGTGCAAGTGGAAAGGAGCTTCTTTTAATAATGAGACGCAGGCCTCTGACAGTGCTTGTACTGTTGCCCATGTTGTACTTTTAGTGAAATTCTCTTGTTTTTACCTTTATTAATACATACTAAAACTTAGGCTTCGTTTGACAAATTTTTTTTTTTGGTTTTTTTTTAAAGAGCAGTTTTTTAAAGAGCAGCTTAATTTTTTTTTTTTATAAAAACAAGTGGGTGTTTGATAACCCCTTTTTTTTTGAGGTTTTTTTTTTTGGTGTTTGGTAACCCTTTTTATTTTGACTTTTTTTTTGGTGGTTTGCGGTGGCGGTGGTGGGGCGTAGCGGTGGTCGACGGTGGTGGTGGTGGTGGCCGACGGCCGGAGGTGGCTGCCGGCAGTCACCGGCGGTGGTCGCCGGCGGCCGGAGGTGGCTGCCGGCAGTCTCCGGCGGTGGTCGCCGGCGGCCGGAGGTGGCTGCCGGCAGTCTCCGGCGACCGGAGATGGCTGCCGACAGTCTCCGGCGGTGGCTGCCGGCGGCCGGAGGTGGCTGCCGGTGGTCGCTGGCGGCCGGAGGTGGTTGTCGGCAGTCTCCGGCGGTGGTCGCCGGCGGCCGGCAGTCTCCGGCGGTGGTCGCCTGAGGTGGCTGCCGGCGGTGGGAGGGTGGTGGTGGTGGTGAAAAAAAAAAACCAAAAGTGAAAAAAAAAACAGTTTTTGGAGTTTTTTTTTTTACTCTGCAGTTTAAAAACTGGTTTTTTAAATTGAAAAAAAAATGGTTACCAAACGCTCTTTTTTTCAGTTTTTAAAACTGAAAAAAAGAGGGAAATTTTTTTTGTCAAACGGGGCCTTAATTACCGGTATACTCTTTTTTAAAATTTATTTACCTACATATCATATTTTTAGAAATTGCTATTTGAAATCACGATTTCAAAGTAGAAATTGCTATTTCAAACAGCAATTTGTTCTTTATTTTTACTATAAAGTAGAAATTACTGTTTGAAACAGCGATTTCAAGATAGAAATCGCTATTTTTCTACCTTGAAATCGTGGTTTCAAACAACGTTTTTCAAAAGTGTGGTATGCGGGAAAATAAGTTTCAAAAAAGAATAAATTGGTAATTAAATTTTAAAAATATATTAATTAGGGAAAAAACTTCTTCATCTTATTAGTGGGCCAGGATAAGTTTTTTTTTTTTCCTTTTTTAAAAAAAAAACTGAAAGCATGTATTTAAAGCTCTGTTTGGTAACACTTTCAGTTTTATTTTTAAAAGAAAACTGGAAAGAGTTTTGGTTTTTTTTTTCACAAGTTTAAAAAACTGGTGGACGTTTGACAAAGTTTATTTTTTCAAAAAACAGAAAAGAGCAAGTGTTTGGCAGGACAGCTTTTTGGGTTTTTTTTTTAATATACATTTTTTTTTGGTTGAATACAACCAGCACCATCTCGCCGCCGAGCACCATGTCCGTTATAACTCCCGCATTTCACTGCCGAGCACCATCACGCCGCCGAGCACCATGTCCATTACAACTCCCGCATTTCACTGCCGAGTACCATCTCGCCGCCCATCACAAACCCAACGTCACCACTGTCCCGTGTTCTGCCCTTCAAGCCTTAAACACCCTCACCACCTTGAAAATGTCAAAACTCCTGCCGGAGCTAATCACCTATCGCTCATGCACGACCACCAATCGCCTATTGCACGCCGAGGGCCACCAATTGACCACCCATCTCCGGCCTCTAAGAATCGAGCCACGCACGACCGCCATCACTTGAGAATCGCCACCAGGCATACATCCGCACTGCGGCTCCTCTTTTCAACAGCCCAGCATCGCCAGCCACCCACGACTCGCGAGTGTAGACGTCCATCCACCGCCAATTGCTCATCCGCTGGCAATCGCCCAATTATGTTTTCTATAATCGCAGAATCGTTAATGGAGAATCGTTAATCGGGACGGGGGCAGGGAGAGAGAGAGAGAGGGGGGGTTGCAAGTCGCAGTGGGAAGAGGTGGAGTGGTGGAGCCGCCGATGTCCGGTGGAGGTGATGGACGCGTGGCCGGTGGAGGCGATGGACGTGGTAGGCTGTGGAGTCAGTTAGGAAGAGGTGTCGGCGATCGAGCAAACTAGGTGAAAGAGAAGCAAAGAAAAAATGCAATTCTGTTGCTAGTGAGGTTAGAAGCCAAGACCTCATTAAAGAACTTCCTCAGCTCCACGTGAAATGGTTTCCACCACCAACAAGAAAAGAGCAAATTGCTCTTTTTAAAAAGGGGCCTTCTTTTTAAAGTGTTGGGCCCAAAAAAAAAACTGAAGTCCAACCAAACACCCCATTTTTTTTGAGCTTTTGATAAATTTAAAAAATAGGCAAAAAAAAGAGCAAAAAAAAAAGGGTTACCAAACACCTAAAAAAAAATTTTACATCTAACTTGAAAAGCAGTTTTTGCTAGTTCATGTATTTTACATATTTGCCCACTTGTTAATTTTACCCAAAAAAAAAAAATTGCTTGTCGTCACAAGTTTTTATGTCTGTTGCTAGCATAAGATACAAACTACTCCTGCACTAACACTAAGACGTCTGCCTGGTGTGTGTAAATCTTAAGGGCGCCAATCATAACCCAAACCCACCCCCCCAAAACTACTCATTTAAAAACCATCCAAACTCATCCATTTAATAATTGAGTCTTTTAATGGGTTAACTATTCTTACAACCCAATAATCCACTGATTTAAATGGTTTTTAAGTGGGTGCCCATGAACCCATTTAAACCGTGACCAATAACTCTTCGCCATTCCTAATGAGTCAACAACAGATTGGCTCCGCCACGGCGCCACTCGCTACCAGCCGGCTACCGTCATCACATGCCAAAGTCGTCAACTCTCTGCCATCCTCGTCACCCTATCGCCACCACAAGAAATAGTACACCACCCAGCAACAAGCACCATCCTCACTCCAGAAGATTCAAACATATCAACCCTTAAAAACTTTGACTAACTCCTCGAGCGAGATTCTCGAATCAGAGCCATCTAGGCTCAGATCTATAGTAGATCTAAGTTTTCAGGGTAAGGATGGTCTCCTAACTACTAATGGATGGCTCTAATGGAGGTAGGGGTGGCGGCGTTGAGAGTGGTGGTGGTGGTCGTCGACATAATGGCGGAGTAGCCCCGGCAAGGATATGGTGATGGATGTAGATGTTCCGATCTGCGGCACGGCCGTTCAAAGTGGCTAACGTAGATATTATGATTTGGCGGCTGGGCTATTTGGTGGATGTGAATATTATGGTCTGGTGGCGGGATTGTGGTGGCATTTGGAATGATGGTTATTGACGACGGGATGGTGGTAACAGTACGGCAACGTTGTTTGGGTTGCGGTTGCTGATGTAGTTGTTGTTGATGTGGCAGTGGGGGTAGGGGCGATGTGATGACGGTTGCTGGTCTGCAGTAGTGATCGATGAAGATGAAGAAAGTTGAGCATATTAACTTGACTTTAATGGGTCATTTTTTGCTTAATGGGTAAACCAACCCATTTAAGACATGACCCAATTAATGAGTGTAAATCATTTTTTGGACATAAATGCCCTTACAAACTTTGTTTATGACGTAGATTGCCTTTCAGTCTTTTGATCTTATTCTTCTTAAATGAAAAAATTCCGTAAAAAACTTCCACTTCAGGTTCCTCCCCTCCAATATAATTCTAAGTGTCTCCCTATATCTCTTCGAAACATTAATTGCTACGATTCGTCTGGAAAACTTTCCATCTATACGGGATTAATTCTCACAACCCTTCCTCTTAAAGTTCCCTCTCCTCCGCATTGATCGACACTCTCCGCATGGGCATAGATATTAAACTCAACAACCTTTTATTTGAGGAAAAAAACTCTCAGATTTTAAACTTTGGAAGCCTCTTGAGTATAAAATCTATCTGCACTAAATGAAAGTGAATGATGGATGATAAGCATTTGAGAGCATTAGTGAATCTCAATGGAGGCTTCCCAGATAATGGAAAAAAAATGCTGGAATATAGTCCCCTAGAATAGCTGCAAAGCATTACCAGATGAACAGGAGGACATGGTCTGCAATCATTTCCGCATTCCTAAAAAATAACTCATTTGTACACAATCTAAAGGTTAGCATGCAAGTGCATGCAGTTACAAAAGTGAAATTATGGTCAGCTGGTTAAAATGTAGGGCTGAGATGAGATGGTTTCTGGGGTTACATTTCTTGTCTAAGGTCTAACTGTTACAGTTTTATGCCATAATGTAATCACGCAGTTCCTGCATTTTCGTCCCATGAGCATGTATCTCACAAAAGTTCTTTTTCTTTTGGACTGGAGCCAATAAGATACGCAAGTGTATTCTACCAATAACAATCCTTGGTTTAGCAGCGGCTAGGTTGGCCATCTTAAAACGATAGCTAGAATGATATTTTTACGATGTAATTTGGGTTTCTCTTTATAAAAGGTGGGATAAGTGACACGAACATGCCGAGTTGAAAAAAATTGAAGAAGATGACATGATATAATTCCATGAAATGTTAAAAAATATTTTTAATCCTCCAGGTTTTTTTTACTTACGCCTCTTTCATTGCAGATATGTTAATACACATTAAGCATGTTTACTGTCAAGATCACTCGAATTCTGAGATTCTAACAACCGTACCATTGGTTTAACTTCGTGTATGTGAAGACCTCACCTTATATATGTCTATTGATCATGTACGTAAGAACTAAAAATATGTTGTTTTACAAGAAGTCAATCTATGATTCTGAAATGATATTTTACACCTACCTATTATGTTTATTGTCAGTTCCTTAGTATTATGTTGTTTGGAGTCTTCCAACATCTTATAAACAATGCCATAACCCATTTCACGTAAATAACTTACAACTTGTAAACATCTTACGAATGACGATCATTTTTTGTACTAAAAAAATATCGCTAATGTTTTCTAACGACAAAAAAATTGTTATTATAAATTTCAATAATAATGATAAAACATTTTTAGTGACAATCTTGTGTCGCCAAATATACAACAAAGAATCCTGATCCATATTTTATACATGCGTGCTTGTCATCTAGTAAGCTAATAAAGGCTTCACAGTAAAAAGCTTAAGGTAATTTCTTACCCTCTTTACCACAGCCGCAACTCAGTAAAAACTGGAGAAAACCGCAGCCCACCGGTGCCGCCGTAGACTCCACCTAGCAATATGGCGTCTCCACCTATAATCACTAACGTTTGAGCCGCAGACTCCTCAAATCGCTCAAACTTCAGAACTCAGTAAGTCTCTCTCAAACTACACACCAACACACTCGCACAGCCTTGTCGTTGTAAATCCTTGCAACAGGATGAGTTTGGGAGAAAGGCACAGGCTCGTGAAAAGCATTGTGGGGGATCGCGACGAGCTGATGAACCTACTAGCCGACAAGCCCCAGCAGATCTGTTACGATGGGTTCGTGCCCTCCGCTCGGATGCACATTGCCGAGGTGATTCAGCCTTTTGAAAAAACGTGCATGTCGTAGTCGATTATAATGTGACCTAGCCGATCGTATTGAATATTAAGGTGTAGTTCATTTTTTGTGGAATTCATAGGACTATTAGATCGACTTGCCAAATGATACATCTCTATTTTTGGCATGCAATCAATCTATCCTAATTTATAGTTTTTACAAGAAATAGTCTGAATGAGTGTAAATCATTTTTTGGACATAAATGCCCTTACAAACTTTGTTTATGACGTAGATACCCTTTCAGTCTTTTGATATTATTCTTCTTAAATGAAAAAATTCCTTAAAACACTTCCACTTCAGGTTCCTCCCCTCCAATACAATTCTAAGTGTCTCCCTCTATCTCTTCGAGACATTAATTGCTATGATTAGTTTGGAAAACTTTCCATCTATACGGGATTAATTCTCACAACCCTTCCGCTTAAAGTTCCCTTTCTTGCGCATTGATCGACACTCTCCGCATGGGCATAGATATTAAACTCAACAACCTTTTATTTGAGGAAAAAAAACTCTCAGATTTTGAACTTTGGAAGCCTCTTGAGTATAAAATCTATCTACACTAAATGAAAGTGAATGATGGATGATAAGAATTTGAGAGCATTAGTGAATCTCAATGGAGGCTTCCCAGATAATGGAAAAAAATGCTGGAATATAGTCCCCTAGAATAGTGCAAAGCACTGCCAGATGAACAGGAGGACATGGTATGCAATCATCTCCGCATTCCTAAAAAATAACTCTGTTGTACACAATCTAAAGGTTAGCATGCAAGTGCATGCAGTTACAAAAGTGGAATTATGGTCGGCCGGTTAAAATGTAGGGCATAGATGAGATGGTTTCGTGGGTTACATTTATTGTCTAAGGTCTTAGTGTTACAATTTTTATGCCATAATGTAATCACGCAGTTCCTGCATTTTCGTCCCATGAGCATGTATCTCACGAAAGTTCTTTTTCTTTTGGACTGGAGCCGATAAGATACGCAAGTGTGTTCTACCATTAACAATCCTTGGTTTAGCAGCGGCTAAGTTGGCCATCTTGGAGCGATAGCTAGAATGATATTTTTACGATGTAATTTGGGTTTCTCTTTATAGAAGGTGGGATAAGTGACATGAACTTGCCGAGTTGAAAAAAATTGAAGAAGATGACCTGACATAATTCCATGAAATGTAACAAAATAGTTTTAATCATACATGTTTCTTTTACTCGTGCCTCTTTCATTGCGGATATGTTAATACACATTAAGCATGTTTACTGTCAAGGTCACTTGAATTCTAAGATTCTAACAATCGTACCATTGGCGTAACTTCGTGTACGTGAAGACTTCACCTTATATATGTCTATTGATCATGTACGTGAGAACTAAAAATATGTTGTTTTACAAGAAGTCAATCTATGATCCTGAAATGATATTTTACACCTACATATTTTGTTCATTGTCAGTTCCTTAGTATTATGTTGTTTGGAGGCTTCCAACGTCTTATAAACAATGCCATAACCCATATCACGTAAATAGCTTACAACTTGTAAACATTTTATGAATGACGATCATTTTTTGTACTAAAAAAATATCGCTAATGTTTTCTAACAACAAAAAAATTGTTATTATAAATTTCAATAATAACGATAAAACATTTTTAGCAACAATCTTGTGTCGCCAAATATACAACAAAGAATCCTGATCCATATTTTATACATGCGCGAACGTTTACGTGTAAAGCACGTGCTTTCATCTAGTAAGCTAATAAAGGCTTCACAGTAAAAAGCTTAAGGTAATTTCTTACCCTCTTTACCACGGCTGCAACTCAGTAAAATCTGGAGAAAACCGCAGCCCACCGGTGCCGCCGTAGACTCCACCTAGCAATATGGTGTCTCCACCTATAATCGCTAACGGTGAAGCCACAGCCTCCTCAAATCGCTCAAACTTCAGAAGTGAGTAAGTCTCTCTCAAACTACACACCAACGCACTCGCACAGCCTTGTCGTTGGAAATCCTTTCAACAGGATGAGTTCGGGGGAAAAGCACAGGCTTGTGAAAAGCGTTGTGGGGGATCGCGACGAGCTGATGAACCAACTAGCCGACAAGCCCCAACCGATCTGGTACGACGGGTTCGTGCCCTCCGCTCAACCTTTTGAAAAAACGTGCTTGTCCTAGTCGATTATTATGTGACCTGCCGATTGAATTGAATATTAAGGTGTAGTTCAATTTGCGAAATTCATAGGACTATTAGATCGACTTGCCAAATGATACTTTTCTATTTTTGGCATTCAATAAACCTATCCTAATTTATAGTTTTTGCAAGAAAATAGTCTGAATGAATGTAAATCATTTTTTGGACGTAAATGCCCTTACAAACTTTGTTCATGACGCAGATACCCTTTCAGTCTTTTATCTTGTTCTTCTTAAATGAAAAAATTCCTTAAAACACTTCCGCTTCAGGTTCCTCCCCTCCAATACAATTCTAACCGTCTCCCTCTATCTCTTCGAGACATTAATTGCTATGATTTGTCAGAAAACTTTCCATCTATACGGGATTAATTCTAACAACCCTTCCTCTTAAAGTTTTCTCTCCTCCGCGCATTGATGGACACTCTTCGCATAGGCATAGATATTAAAATCCACAACCTTTTATTTGAGGAAAAAAAACTCTCAGATTTTGAACTTTGGAAGCCTCTTAAGTATAAAATCTATTTGCACTAAATGAAAGTGAATGATGGATGATAAGAATATGAGAGCATTAGTGAATCTCAATGGAGGCTTCACAAATAATAGAAAAAAAAATGTTGGAATATAGTCCCCTAGAATAGTGGCAGAGCACTGCCAGATGAACAGGAGGACATGGTATGCAACCATTTCCGCATTCCTAAAAAATAACTCCTCTGTACACAATCTAAAGGTTAGCATGCAAGTGCATGCAGTTACAAAAGTGGAATTATGGTCGGCTGGTTAAAATGTAGGGCTGAGATGAGATGGTTTCAGGGGTTACATTTCTTGTCTAATGTCTAAGTCTTACAGTTCTTATGCCATAATAAAATCACGCAGTTCCTGCATTTTCATCCCATGAGCATGTATCTCACTAAAGTTCTTTTTCTTTTCGCCTGGCGCCGATAAGGTACGCAAGTGTATTCTACCATTAACAGTCCTTGGTTTAGCAGCGGCTAAGTTGGCCATCTTGGAGCGATAGCTAGAATGATATTTTTACGATGTAATTTGGGTTTCTCTTTATAGAAGGTGGGATAAGTGACATGAACTTGCCGAGTTGAAAAAAATTGAAGAAGATGACCTGACATAATTCCATGAAATGTTACAAAATCTTTTTAATCCTTGAGGTTTCTTTTACTTGTGTCTCTTTCATTGCGGATATGTTAATACACATTAAGCATGTTTACTGTCTAGGTCATTCGAATTCCGAGATTCTAACAACGGTACCATTGGTGTAGCTTCTTGTATGTGAAAACTTCACCTTATATATGTCTATTGATCATGTACATGAGAACTAAAAATATACTGTTTTACAAGAAGTCCATCTATGATCCTGAAATGATATTTTACACCTACGTATTATGTTCATTGTCAGTTCCTTAGTATTATGTTGTTTGGAGTCTTAACATCTTATAAACAATGCCATAACCCATTTCACGTAAATAACTTACAACTTGTAAACATTTTATGAATGATGATCATTTTTTGTAGTAAAAAAATATCGCTAATGTTTTCTAACGACAAAAAAATTGTTATTATAAATTTCAATAATAACAATAAAACATTTTTAGTGACAATCTTGTGTCGCCAAATATACAACAAAGAATCCTGATCCATATTTTATACATGCGCGGACATTTACGTGTAAAGCACGTGTTTTCATCTAGTAAGCTAATAAAGGCTTCACAGTGAAAAGCTTAAGGTAATTCTTACCCTCTTTACCAGAGCCGTAACTCAGTAAAACCTAAAGAAAACCGCAGCCCACCGGTGCCGCTGTAGACTCTACCGGTGTTATTATAGGCGCAGGCGCACCTAAGGCTCAAAGGGTCCCTAGAGCCTAGGCGCAAGGTGCAGGCACGCACCTTTTCGAAGCTAGGTGCGAAATTAAAATAAATAGATGATAGTGCATTAAAACAATAAAATTACGTTTTAAAAAAATTTAGAACATAACAATTAACTAGTTAGAAATCAATGTTCTTTGTCCAATTATGTACAGTGTTATCTTCTTTACTTTTGACAATTACCAACATTGAATCGTCCTTACTTTTGAAAGTTCTTAACAAAGACCAAAGACGTGTTTCCCAAATTACAAGTTAAAAATCAATGTGCTAATAGTTTAAGGCATATGAATCCATTACAAAGCCATGTCAACACCCAAGTATACTTCAGCTTCCAAGAAGCTCATCTCTCAAGCAAAAATAAGGTCCACTGCTGCAATGACTTCGGTGTATCAGACTGGCTCCCTCTCATGTGAATCAGATGGAAGGCCAACTTGACTAGGAATTTTTCGTAAAACTTGAATATGTATGCTGAAAATTCAATTGGACATATTCTGTTTTATTGACAATGCTTCTCCAACAAATTGAACATATAGTTGCTTATCACTACTCAGACTTCAAATTATGTTGTTCATTACATTCATAGATTCGTACAAGTCCTTTGTAAACTATACAGAAATTTAAAACTACATGGGCATCCCCAGTTCACTTGCATTTATGTCCCTTTCTAAGTCATGAGTTACATTCGTATAGGACCTTAAGTCCTTTGCAAACTATACGGGGTGACGGAGGGAGTGACAACTCTGACGGATGAAGGGGGAGAGAGAGAGAGGGGGGAGAGACCAGCGGGGTGGAGCCGTGGAACAGCGGAGTAGCAGTGGCAGGAGCGGCCGCGGTGGAGACAGAGGCAGTGGAGCAGCTAGCGGCCAGTGACGAGGAAACAGGCGATGGCAGGGATGACAGCGACCGGTCACCGGAGCATGGAATGGACGACAGTCATTGCATGGAACAGTCGCACTCAAGGACGACTGACGAGGAGTGAGTCTGTGAAATTGATTTGGGTATTGAGATTTAGGGGATTTTGGAGTTTGGGACTTTAGGACTTTGGGTTAATAATTAGAAAGCTAAAAAATAAAACAAGATCAAACGGCCCATGTAACAAGATGATAAAAAATCCAACAGCCAGAACTATGCGATTAGCTTTGGCGCCTCCCGCCCCGCTATGCGCCTTGCGCCTGGGCCCACCAGGCGTGCCCCTTCTTGAACGCGCTGAGCCTAGGCCTAGGCGAGGAGCACATAGTGAGCCTTAGCACGCCTTGCGCCTAGGCGCGCTTTTAATAACACTGGACTCCACCTAGCAATATGGCGTCTCCACCTATAATCGCTAACGGTGAAGCCGCAGCCTCTTCAAATCGCTCAAACTTCAGAACTGAGTAACTCTCTCTCAAACTACACACCAACACACTCACACAGCCTTGTCGTTGAAAATCCTTGCAACATGATGAGTTTGGGGGAAAGGCACAGGCTCTGGGGATCACGACGAGCTGATGAACCTACTAGCTGACAAGCCCTAGCCGATCTATTACGACAGGTTCATGCCCACCGCTCGGATGCACATTGACGAGGTGATTCAACCTTTTGAAAAAACATGCTTGTCCTAGTCGATTATAATCCAACCTAGCCGATCGTATGGAATATTAAAGCGTAGTTCAATTTTTGCGGAATTCATAGGACTATTAGATCGACTTGCCAAATCATACTTTTCTATTTTTGGCATGCAATAAATCTATCCTAATTTATAGTTTTTGCAAGAAAATAGTCTGAATGAGTGTAAATCATTTTTTGGACATAAATGCCCCTACAAACTTTGTTCATTACGTAGATACCCTTTCAGTCTTTTGATCTTATTCTTCTTAAATGAAAAAATTCCTTAAAACACTACCACTTCAAGTTCCTCCCCTCCAATCAATTCTAAACTTCTCCCTCTATCTCTTCGAGCCATTAATTGCTACGATTCATCTGGAAAACTTTCCATCTATACAGGATTAATTCCCACAACCCCTCTTCGTAAAGTTCCCACTCCTCCGCGTGGATCGACACTCTCCGTATAGGCATAGATATTAGACTCAACAGCCGTTTATTTGAGGAAAAAAGCTCTCAGATTTTGAACTTTGGAAGCCTCTTGAGTATAAAATCTATCTGCACTAAATGAAAGTGAATGTTGGATGATAAGAATTTGAGAGAATTAATGAATCTCAATGGAGGATTTGTAGATAATGGAAAAAAAATGCTGGAATATAGTCCCCTAGAATAGCTGTAGAGCACTGCCAGAACAACCGGAGGACATGGTGTGCAATCATTTCCGCATTCCTAAAAAATAACTCCTTTGTACACACCAAAGGTTAGCATGCAAGTGCATGCATTTACAAAAGTGGAATTATGGTCGGCTTGTTAAAATGTAAGGCTGAGATGAGATGGTTTTAAGGGTTACATTTCTTGTCTAATGTCTAAGTGTTACAGTTTCTATGCCATAATGTAATCACACGGTTCCTGAATTTTCATCTCATGAGCATGTATCTCACTAAAGTTCTTTTTCTTTTAGACTGGCGCCAAAAAGGTACGCAAGTGTATTCTACCATTAACAATCCTTGGTTTAGCAGCGGCTAGGTTGGCCATCTTGGAGCGATAGCTAGAATGATATTTTTACGATGTAATTTGGGTTTCTCTTTATAGAAGGTGGGATAAGTGCCATGAACTTGCCCAGTTGAAAAAAATTGAAGAAGATGACCTGATATAATTCCATGAAATGTTACAAAATCTATTTAATCCTAGAGGTTTCTTTTACTTGTGTCTCTTTCATTGCGGATATGTTCATACACATTAAACATGTTTATTGTCAAGGTCACTCGAATTCCGAGATTCTAACAACCGTACCATTGGTGTAGCTTCGTGTATGTGAAGACTTCACCTTATATATGTCTATTGATCATGTACGTGAGAACTAAAAATATGTTGTTTTACAAGAAGTCAATCTATGATCCTGGAATGATATTTTACACATATGTATTATGTTCATTGTCACTTCCTTAGTATTATGGTTTGGAGGCTTCCAACATCTTATAAACAATGCCATAACCCATTTCACGTACATAACTTACAACTTGTAAACATTTTATGAATGACGATCATTTTTTGTACTAAAAAAATATCGCTAATGTTTTCTAACGACAAAAAATTGTTATTATAAATTTCAATAATAACGATAAAACATTTTTAGTGACAATCTTGTGTCGCCAAATATAAAAAAAAGATTCCTGATCCATATTTTATACATGCGCGGACGTTTACGTGTAAAGCACGTGCTTTCATCTAGTAAGCTAATAAAGGCTTCACAGTAAAAAGCTTAAGGTAATTTCTTACCCTCTTTACCACAGCCGACACTCAGTAAAACCTGGAGAAAACCACAGCCCACCGGTGCCGTCGTAGACTCCACCCAGCAATATGGCATCTCCACCTATAATCGCTAACAGTGAAGCCGCAGCCTCCTCAAATCGCTCAAACTTCAGAACCGAGTAAGTCTCTCTCAAACTACACACCAACACACTCACACAGCCTTGTCGTTGTAAATCCTTGCAATAGGATGAATTTGGGGGAAAGGCACAGGCACATGAAAAGCGTTGTGGGGGATCGCGATGAGCTGATGAACCTACTAGCCGACAAGCTCAGCTGATCTGTTACGACAGGTTCGTGCCCATCGCTCGGATGCACATTGAGGAGGTGATTCAACCTTTTGAAAAAACGTGCTTGTCCTAGTCGATTATAATGTGACCTAGCTGATCGTATTGAATATTAAGGTGTAGTTCAATTTTTATGGAATTCATTGGACTATTAGATCGACTTGCCAAAATGACACTTTTCTATTTTTGGCATGCAATAAACCTATCCTAATTTATAGTTTTTGAAAGAAATAGTCTGAATGAGTGTAAATCATTTTTTGGACGTAAATGCCGTTACAAACTTTGTTCATGATGTAGATACCCTTTCAGTCTTTTGATCTTATTCTTGTTAAATGAAAAATTCCTTAAAACAATTCCACTTTAGGTTCCTCCCCTCCAATACAATTCTAAGTCTCTCCCTCTATCTCTTCATGACATTAAATGCAACGATTCGTTTGAAAAACTTTCCATCTATACGGGATTAATTCTCACAACCCTTCCTCTTAAGGTTCCTTCTCCTCCGCATTGATCGACACTCTTTGCATAGGCATAGATATTAAACTCAACAACCTTTTATTTAAGGAAAAAAACTCTCAGATTTTTAACTTTGGAAGCCTCTTGAGTATAAAATCTATCTGCAGTAAATGAAAGTGAATGATGGATGATAAGAATTTGAGAGCATTAGGGAATCTCAATGGAGGCTTCACAGATAATGGAAAAAAAATGCGGAATATGGTCCCCTAGAATAGCTCCAGAGCACTGCCAGATGAACAGGAGGACATGGTATGCAATCATTTCCGCATTCCTAAAAAATAACTCCTTTGCAAACAATCTAAAGGTTAGCATGCAAGTGCATGCAGTTACAAAAGTGGAATTATGGTCGGCTGGTTAAAATGTAGGGCTGAGGTGAGATGGTTTTAGGGGTTACATTTCTTGTCTAATGTCTAAGTGTTACAGTGTTTATGCCATAATGTAATCACGCGGTTCCTGCATTTTCATCAGATGAGCACGTATCTCACTAAAGTTCTTTTTCTTTTAGACTGGCGCCAGTAAGGCACGCAAGTGTATTCTACCCTTAATAATCCTTGGTTTAGCAATGGCTAAGTTGGCCATCTTGGAGCGATAGTTAGAATGATATTTTTACGATGTAATTTGGGTTTCTCCTTATAGAAGGTGGGATAAGTGACATGAACTTGCCAGGTTGAAAAAAATTGAAGAAGATGACCTGATATAATTCCATGAAATGTTACAAAATCTTTTTAATCCTAGAGGTTTCTTTTACTTGTGTCTCTATCATTGCGGATATGTTAATACACATTTAGCGTGTTTACTGTCAAGGTCACTCGAATTCCGAGATTCTAACAACCATACCATTGGTGTGGCTTTGTGTATGTGAAGTCTTCACCTTATATATGTCTATCGATCATGTACGTGAGAACTAAAAATATGTTGTTTTACAAGAAGTCAATCTATGATCCTCAAATGATATTTTACACCTACGTATTACGTTCATTGTCAGTTCCTTTGTATTAGGTTTTAGAGGCTTCCAACATCTTATAAACAATGCCATAACCCATTTTACGTAAATAACTTACAGCTCGTAAACATTATATGAATGACGATCATTTTTTTGTACTAAAAAAATATCGCTAATGTTTTCTAACGACAAAAAAATGGTTATTATATATTTCAATAATAACGATAAAACATTTTTAGTGACAATCTTGTGTCGCCAAATATACAAAAAAGAATCCTGATCCATATTTTTTACATGTGCAGACATTTACGTGTAAAGCACGTGCTTTCATCTAGTAAGCTAATAAAGGCTTCACAGCGAAAAGCTTAAGGTAATTTCTTACCCTCATTTCCACAGCCGCAACTCAGTAAAACCTGAAGAAAATCGCAGCCCACCGGTGCCGCCGTAGACTCCACCCAGCAATATGGCGTTTTACGGTGAAGCCACAGCCTCCTCAAATCGCTTAAACTTCAGAACTGAGTAAGACTCTCTCAAACTACACACCAACGCACTCACACAGCCTTTTCGTTGTAAATCCTTGCGACAGGATGAGTTTTGGGGAAGGGCACAGGCTCGTGAAAAGAGTTGTGGGGGATCGCGACAAGCTGATGAACCTTCTGGCCGACAAGCCCCAGCCGATCTCTGTTACGACGGGTTCGTGCCCTTTGCTTGGATGCACATTGTCGAGGTGATTCAACCTTTTGAAAAAACGTGCTTGTCCTAGTCGATTATAATGTGACCTAGCCGATCGTATTGAATATTAAGGTGTAGTTCAAATTTTGCGGAATTCATAGGACTATTAGATCGACTTGCCAAATGATACTTTTCTATTTTTGGCTTGCAATAAACCTATCCTAATTTATAGTTTTTACAAGAAATAGTCTGAATGAGTGTAAATGATTTTTTGGACATAAATGCCCTTACAAACTTTGTTAATGACGTAGATACCCTTTTAGTCTTTTGATCTTATTCTTCTTAAACGAAAAAATTCCGTAAAACACTTCCACTTCAGGTTCCTCCCCTCCAATACAATTCTAAGCGTCTCCCTCTATCTCTTCGAGACATTAATTGCTACGATTCGTCTGTAACAATTTTCCGTCTATACGAGATTAATTCTCACAACCCTTCCTTTTAAAGTTCCTTCTACTCCGCATTGATCGACACTCTCCGCATAGGCATAGATATTAAACTCAACAACCTTTTATTTGAGAAAAAAAACTCTCAGATTTTGAACTTTGGAAGTCTCTTGAGTATAAAATCTATCTGCACTAAATGAAGGTTAATGATGGATGATAAGAATTTGAGAGCATTAGTGAATCTCAATGGAGGCTTCGCAGATAATGAAAAAAAATGTTGGAGTATAGTCCCCTAGAATAGCTGTAGAGCGCTGCCAGATGAACAGACGAAAATGGTATGAAATCATTTCTGCATTCCTAAAAAATAACTCCTTTGTACACAATCTAAAGGTTAGCATGCAAGTGCATGCAGTTACAAAAGTGGAATTATGGTCGGCTGGTTAAAATGTAGGGCTGAGATGAGATGGTTTCTAGGGTTACATTTCTTGTCTAATGTTTAAATGTTACAGTTTTTATCCCCAATACAATCCTATTTAGATTTAATCATGATCCTTATGTCTTCTATTAACCCAAATTATATTCCATTTTCAAATCAAATGTGATCAATTTAGATTTAACTATGATGGTTGAGATTATTAGTGGAGGGTGGTTGCCAGAATGAGGTGGACAACATTGTAGCATCATTGTGGCTGGTCGATATTCAGTGGGTCCTGATGGTGGCGGGTTGGCGTTCATCCGGTGTGATGGGTCGGGGTTCAGAAGGTTATGGTGGCGGTGGGAGAGAGAAACTAAATAGTGATGGTTTTATGGTGGTGGGAGGAAAAATGGTGACTTTCGCTATGGTCGGTGATGTGGTGCGTGGAGGCTGACGGTCGGCAATGGGCATGGTTTGATATGAGAGAGAGAGATTAAATTGACAGGCTAGAAATTTTTGGCGGCAGTGCTTCTGTGTTGCGGCGGTTGTTTGAGATGGCAGGGGTGGTGGATCGCCGGCGACGGTGGCTAGCCGGCGACAGTGGCAGGTGATGGGTTGATTCTATGCTATGGCCATGTGGGAGATCTGACAATGAGATATGATAATGAGAGAGTGTTCAGGGAGAGAAAAAACAGAAAAAAAAACCAATCAACATTAACCAAAACTACGTAGTTTTATTATCTAGCCTTAAGCAACTTGCCTAAGGCTAACAATATATTTGCTATTCCATATATATATATATATATATATATATATATATATATATATATATATATAATTTGTTGTGTGCCCAAGAAGATGACCAGCAAGTCCTCAACCTTGATTCTTGATTTCATCTTGCATAGTAGTTATCCATTCATCGGTGGCAAACAAGTTTTTATCTAAAGTTGAATCTTTATCATTTACCTTATTTCTTTTTGCAAAACAATTGTCCATTACTTAGGAATGCAATAACCTTATGACAATGAAAGCTTTGTTGCTGCTAGGGCTAGAGTACACAGTAAGCGTTGGTGCAGTATAGCGCGGAGGGATCATGATCAAGTAAAATGATAATGGTAAATGGTTTCTCATCAACTTCTGTTTCCCTTAGGAGTCATTGTTTTAGCTGGTGTGTATCTACTATATTTTGGATTTATGGGGTACTTCCAAATGTGATGCATCTCTTCCGTTGTCGTTGACGATCATATTGTCATCTTAACCAGGTTAAGAACTTCAAGTCACCATCACCGTCGAGAGGTTTGTAGAAATTCCACCTGACTCAACCATTTCATGAAGCTCTAATATCCTTGCTACTCTTCCCGTATTTGCAAATGCTTCCTTTAGGAAATCTACATTGCAAGACAATTTCAGTCAATACACCATCAAAGTGTTCATGTTACATCACATATCATTTATGATTTTCTCCATATTTGACCTTGTGAGCTAACAAGAAACATACGAGGCAGATGTGACTGAGTTAGACATAACTATGTTAAGGACGTAGGCAACAATCAATGCATCTCTCCACAAACTAATAAGGATATTAGCATGCACCATTATTAACTTATGTCTACCAAGGTGCAAACTGTTGAGGCATAATAGAACAACCAAACAGTTCTGTACCAACTTACAAAAAACATCCAACTTATAAATCGAAACTCAAACTCCAAATTAGGAATTACATATCCATGAGTTTATACACTATGACTAGCTAGCGAAACAAAAAGGAGGATATGAAACGGTATGCTTCCCGAGCATCTCTATGCAACTAAATTGGACATAAGATTCGGAGGCTTTTCGTGCTTTAAAAATAGATACAGGCAAAACTTATGGTAGAATAAAATTAGAGATGTCAAACGGGCCGACCCGACCGGGCCCAAAAAAAGCCTGAGCTGGCCCGACCCTGAAAAAGCCCGGCCCGAAAAAGCCTAAATTAGCCCAAAATTGGGCCCGATTTTGGCCCAAAATTGGGTCCTTTTCTGGGCTGGCCCACTTTTTTTCAAATTTTGTTTTCTCTCACTTTTCTCCCCAACGGCTATATTCCCCAATAAAACATGTAAGAGTGGAAGAAAGAAAGGCTGAAGCGAGAAAAGTGAGAGAGAGACAGAGAGAAGGGGAGAAAAAAATCTCACCAAACACGCAGTAGGAGTGTGTACTTTCCTTTCGTATTTTCTGATATTATATGATATTATATATCTTCAAAGATAATGAATGCTTGAGAATTATAGATCTTGTTAAGAGAACTTTGACAAGAAAGTGTGCTCCAATTTCTCTTCCTTTTTCCTGATCTAGGTTTGGTGAGAATGAGATGTGCTCAGTGCTCCTCTGATTTCTTTCTTCTTACTTTCTTGCGTGTTTCTTACATTCAGCGGACGAGGGCATAGTTACAACAAGCCGAGAGAGAGACCACAGTCACACCAAATTAAAAAAAAAAAAATTAACCTTTTTTTTTTTATAACGGATACTAACTTTGTTATAATAATGAAAATGTCACTATATTGGAATATTGTTAGCCGAAGTCAATCCTTGTTCAATTTTTCAAGTTACTAGGTTATAAGCAAACGAGAATAGATTAAGATCAGTTTACTGTATTAAGCAATATGATAGATGTAATCGCCATTTTCTATTTACCAAACTTTCGAAAAATGCTACTAATAAATTATAATGTTAGTAGGCCAAAAAAGACTTGTCAATATTACACCAAATTAATATGTATCAATCTCAACCAATTAATTTGATGTATTCTTGTTGGCCATCGACGCAAATAAATAACAAGGAGTTGGGAACAAAAAAAAAACTTGGGCCCGGGCCCTACCCAAGCTCGACCCTAAATATTGGGCCTAGGGTCAGGGCTTGGACTGGGTCCTAATATCTAGATTTCAGGCCCGGCCCAGGCCCGTTTTCTTTGGAGGCCCGTTGGGCTCGGGCTGGGCCGGCCCAAGCCCGGCCCATTGACATCATAAAATGGACTTTTCAACCAGTAGTTCTCTTATTATGTGTGTGCTAAATCGATAGAAGTAACTTTAGGAGATTGATAGATGTTTAAAAAATTGAATTTTAACCCGTCAATTAAGGAATAGAATAGAATATAAATTAATAACAATAACAATAAAATGAATTGCGTCAAAATTAAAGCAGTAATGTGAAATGCGCATCAGATGATCACATTCCGTAACAGGTGGTCACGTATACGTATCGGACTTATTACCGAACCCGGTCCAGATGGTAGAGTGAATTTTTGGACCAAAGACCGCCACAGAGCATAAAACTGAACCGGACTGTATAAACCCCGTGGAGGCCATCCATGCTCAACAATGGAGATGGAGCTGCCGGTGGAGCCACAGTCGCTGAAGAAGCTCACCTTCACATCCACCAAGCGAGCCCTCGATCTCTTCTCTCCTGTTCACGCCCACTTACCTCCTCCTGACGCCGAAAGGTAGCTCTAAAAGAAGCCCTAGTTTCGCTTCATAGCATCTCATTATACCTTTAGGCTCAACACTATCGAATCATCTATAACGATCTTCTGTTTCCGTCTTTGTGCATATATTGGGCGCAGCAAGAAGATTCGAGTCAGCCATAAGGTTAGATTTAGAAAAACACACACACACACGCCCACCAACACCCACCCACCCACACACACTCTTGATGAGCTGATGAAGTTCTGTAAATTTCATTTCGAAATTTTAGGTCGTTTTTAAGATAGTGTGGAGACTAGTCAAACATTTTGATCAGAGTGTGATTACTTCATCCGTTTCTTAGGTTTTTGTTCCCTTCGGGCTTTTGAGGATTTTGTAGAAGAGCATTCGGACATGTGTGTGACTTTACTTCGTTATTTTTGAGCTAGTTTGGCTTGGCAAACAGTGTTTGTATGATGGGTATTCGCTATTTGAGTTCAATTTGATTTTTGGGTGCTCGAATACCGACCTAGAAATTCACAAATAGCCAACGGGGAAAAGAATTATGGTATGAAGCTAGAGGACTATTTGACAAGGCCAAAATAGGTTTAAATGTTGTCTGAGGCCAAAGTTCAGTTATTGAAGTTTCTCTGTTGTTTAAAGCCGAAAGGTAAAGGTATTTAAACTTTGAAATTGACGTAGTGGAGGAACATGACACATTGAGAAAGAAACCTAATGAACGATAATGTTCAGTCTCCTACTTATCACATATACACTTCGGTTCTGTTTTTCTCACATTTTGTATGGAGCACCTGTTGCATTTGTCTTCTTGTTTCTAATTGAAAGCGTGATCTGTTACTGAAGCTAAATGTCGAATACGGAGGGATCAAAAGCTCGACAGCTCAACCTCATAATCATGCTAAGTCAGATGCACATAATAATGTTCTGCAAGCTTCAACTTCAAATGCCCTCACTCTACCAGGTACTAGGATTTTAAAGACATTCCTTTCCGTTACCTTCCAAAGTCTTTTTTAGTTTTTTACGAATGGTTCTCTCATTTTCCTGAATAGTTCTCCATTTTACGTTGAAACTTTGTCTCGTTACCGTCTCCTAGAACTTGATTTTCTCTAGAAGTCATCCAATTATTGACCCTCTTTTCAACAACAAACACCAGAATTGGTTGAAAAAGATCATAAGGTAGGCGAAAGGTTTAAATACAGTCTATTGCTAAGCTAATACCCACTGTACTTTGGCGTTTCTCGGAGAAGCAGGGTATAACGTATCAAATTTGACCATTGATTGACATCAAATTGGTTCTGCAAATCCCTTTTGAGAGTGGAAAGCTGTGGCTCCATAGGAAGACTTTTCGCATTGGAGGTCTCGGCCCTTCGCCACCCGATCTCCGATAAGTGCAGATACAATAGGAATCGGATACTATGGTACTATTCTGAGTCATAGCTTTAAGGCTTCATAGCCCTTTTGCTTCTGATACTTGGGCCTTGTGCTCTCAATTTTTTTGGCTCATTTAGGGAGGTACCAAGTTCCTGTACAGGGGTCCGTGCATGAGGGTTCTCCTTTTCACATTTAGTTCATTTGGTCCAAAAGGAATAGGAGACGCTAGAGGGTCTGGTTGAATCTGTTTTGGACATGAAATTTACCATTGTGGGTAATGCTTGAATGGTTTCTTGATTGATGGAGTTTTTGACTGGTTTCTTTTGTAAGGCGCTTCTATGCTGCTATTCAGGGGTTTTAAAGCTCCTTTATACATTTAGAGCTGTGTTTGGTTCTAAAGGAATATAAGGTGATTTAAAGACGTGGTTGCTTTTAGTTTGGACAAAAAAGTTTACCATCTTTTGTTCTCTTGCTCTTTGGTGTTGGGTAATGCTCGAACTTCATGGAGACTCGGAAGGTCGAGCTTTTGAGTGGGTGCTTTCTTATCATCGCAAGTGTAAGACATGGCGACACTGTAAGTAGTTGTGAAGTCTTGTTATTGGGGTTTACTATGCAAGGTCCACCCTAAGAACTAAACACATAAAAGTGAGGCATTGTCTTCTTAAATGCCTAATATATGATGTATTCCTGTTTGGTGCCCTATGCTTTTAGGGCACATGTTAGCAGGGCCTTTTTTCGCTCATCGTTGTTTACCTTGAACTGGGCTGCCCCCCTTTTTCTGGTGCCTCAATTTAACTTTACTCATATATGGAAGGGTTTGTTTCTATTTGATTCTGCTTATAGATGAAATGAAGGATCAGACACGTATCTGAATATTTTGTTTTAAGTGGATAAATTCCTTCGGTTCTACATTTTGACATCGCAAGTTTTCTTGAGTTTCCTGTTTTAATATTTGGTTATGGATTAAATGTACAGGTCCTGGCAATTCTAGCGACCCGCAGAAGGCAGGTCCTCAAAATGATTTAGCTGTTGGTCCACCTGTTCTTCCGAAGGGCATGTAGGACTTCCTTTCTTCTTTCTAAGCTGTTTCCACAGATTTTTTGCAATGAAAGCTCTCGATCTTTTTCCGTTTCGTTAGCTGGTACCAAGGTTGCCATTTTCCATTCCTGTCCCTCAGGTCCTATGTTATCCTGCTCAGCTCGTCGTTACATTTGAGTTTTAGCTGTTCAATAACATGCTACATGAAGCAGAAATAATCCTTATAATCAAATTCTTGCAAAACCTTCCAACTTCCAAGCTCTTCATACTTTACTCCGTCCTGTTGTCATATTTCTTGGCTGTGTAGTTTCTTAGAAAGGATAAAAAGGAGATTCAAGTTAAATGTTGCTTAGGGTACATGCTAAAAAATTAAACATTTTATGGACAGGGATATGCTGACCTCTTAACTTCCAAACAGAGATGATGCCTATTCTTCTTGTCTTCTTACCATAGACTTTTGCTATGACACTGATGTGTTGCTTCGTGATCTTAATGTTTGGCAGAAATGATGGTGCAGGCACAAGCATCGCGGTTGCTCCTTCTCACGGTATATCTGAAAGGTTTGAACTTTTACCTCCATGTGCTTGTTTAAGCAGTTGTTTTGCATTCAGTTCTATAGTTTGTGCATCACAGCATATTATTTTGATCACTCCGTCAAGGCCGTTATATTGCATTTCCTCTTGTTACTAGTGTTATCTTCTCTTTATGAAAAGGGTCTGATTTGATTTGAAAAATTAGATTCATCTTTTTGGTATTAGTGTTACTTGTTGGAATTGAAGAATTGATCCGCATAATTGTTGTTAACTTATACATATTATATTTATCATGTTTTTGAGAAATGACTTCGTGGCACTGCTGCTTTGACTATGCATGCCACTTTGTTAACATCCATTTGCTGGTATGCATTGCAAAGATCTTACAACTTAAAACTGTTTACTTAAACTGTGAAGTGCATCAAAAGATGCAGTTTCAGATTCCTTTCTGGCCAAAAAGTTCTCACTTAGATTTGCTTTGGACAATAGGCAACGATATGGTAATTGTCGATCGGGTGGCAATTACTTTGTTGTCTAGAGTAGCAAAAGTATATGCTTTAGTGGAGGGATTTAATTATGTCTGGGTAGTCTAGTATTTTTGATGTTCAGGGTTTTGGAAAACTTTTGTCTTATTTGGAGTCTTAACCTTGATTGTTTTTGACGTATGGTTTAGGGTCTTGGGTACTGATCCAAAGGCTACGGTTATGGCTCCACTATTCATCCTAGCACTCTGCATGGAGTCAGTGTTCATTGAGTACTGTTCGCGTGGACCTGATTTCTTTGTTTTGCATCAGATTGTTGGTTCTTGAAATCAAAATGTCTAGTACTTTGATTTATGCAAAGGTAGCAGCTTTTCCACTCTAGCTTTGGTTAGCGAGCAGTCTGCTTCCTCGCATCATCAAATTCTCTTTTGATATTGGTTTGCAATATCATCGATTTTCTCCTCCTCCTCTGTTGGCACTTCCTCCTCCGTGAAAACATGTTGGAATTCTTCTTCTCCCTCCCTCCTGCTTGAGAGTTTGCAAGTTGTTTTCCATGTCATCTTTGCCTTCGCTGCTGGTAAGATTCTCTTTCTCCGTCCAAGTTGGGCAATATCTGTCTAATCTCATTTGCAGTCGTTATCTTTCTTTATTGACTTTCTTGGCATTCTCGATTGATCTTCTTCTCCCTTGTTGCATTCTGTCTCTGTTCTGTCTCTGTCATGGCATTAGCAAAGTCCTCTCTTTTCTCTGTTTCGCAGCAGCAATGACAATAGCAGCAGTAGTAGCTTCGGCATGGTATTTGCATCAGCCTCAGCAATTTTGACTTTATGGCGTTGTACTTTTTTCCTTTCGTGCACTCCCTATGTCTGCGTAGTGAGTTTGAAGGCGTATCTTAGTTTAATTAAGGCATTTTATTATGTCTTTACTAGTTTTTTACGTTTATAGGAAAAGTTTATGAAGCCTCGTAAGATGATAATTAGAATAACAGAATCTGACTTATGGCTAGTTGACATATCAATGTGTTTATATGATTCACTTCTGAGAAAATCATATACTGGTCCTATATGGATGTTGTTTTATATACTGCTTTCTCATTTTACGGATTCTTTGCTTGTTTGGAAGTGGCTCATATATTTTTCCTGATTCAACGTATTTAAATAGTTTTAGCATTTACATAACTGCTGCTTCTATGTTTGCTACATAAGATATGTTTATCTGCCATGCGTTTAAGAAATCTTGATACATGTTTATCTGCCATGCGTTTAAGAAATCTTGGATTCCAGTCTGTCAAGTCCATTATGGGACATCTTTTTTCTATGTGCACTAGATTCAGCTTCAGAATGTTCACCAGGCTTTGTCTAAAGTCTTCTGTCGGTGTCTTGTAGGAACCTTTCGACTTCAGCACTTGTGGAAAGAATCCCAAGCAGGTGGCCGCGACCTGTGTGGCATGCGCCATGGAAAAATTACAGGGTAAGAACTTTCTTCACATTGGTGGTGCATGTTTTAGGACTCTTAGCTGATCACCGACTGTGCTTGTGAGCAACACGAGATTCCAATAATTTATCTTGCAACACATACTATAAATCAGCTCGTGCGAGTAGCAAACAGATACTTTCAAAAAAAGAAATACCAAAGCATTTGATTAAACTTTGTAAGTTGCTAAAAAATTCATGTTGCATAGAGGATTTTATTCCTATTTCTATCTCAGGTGATAAGACTTAGATTACATCGTGCTTTAATTTCAGTATGACCTGGGTCCAACACTTGCCATTCATAAACATGTGAACCCTGAACAGTTGCGTTTCATTGTAGAATCTGATCACTGCTTAACACGTGTTCTTTCTCAATGGAAGTTATGTCTATGTGGATTGTTAGCCACTAGTAGTTCCTAGATTATGACACTTGCCCAAAATCTGGAGCTCATGGCGGAAATTCTTTTATTTGTGATTGGTTGGCCCTTGCCTCATAAGCTGTTTTATCTTCTTGTCTTTGCTTCTCTATTTCTTATACATACCAGTGTTTAACAGTTCATTGCACGCATAATGCTGTTGTGTAGGTTATTAGTGGCCATTTGGGATGGGTCAGATCTATTGCATTTGATCCGAGTAACAGTTGGTTCTGTACAGGTTCTGCGGATCGCACCATCAAGGTAACAAACACCATTGCTTCTCGATTGATGGAAGTTTTACAATTACAGGGTTCTATAGTACAGCAATGAGCTCTTTTAGAGACCATGTGCATTTCTTTCTCTTTTTTATGAAGTGCAACATCGAGTAATCTAAATCTGTGTTTGTTCTGTTATAAAAAAGCACTTGGCATGCATGTTTACTATACTTTTATCATGACGCATGAGCTCATATACACCGTAAATGGGTTATAATGGATAGTCTAAGAGCTCAACCAGCCGTGTCGAACTAGGGAGTCTGCTCCAAAAGTTTATCTTGCTAAGTTAGTGGATAACAACGAAGATGTGAGATCCTTATCGTTACTGTTTGTTGATGTCTGGAAATATATCATTTGAAACAGGGATGGAGATATAGGACGGGAAGTTTCAAGTGGGTGTCTATTTTGTTTAGATATTTTCCGAAGCAAAAGTTGTACACAAGGCTTGCCCCAGTGTGACCTAGCTGTTTGCTATTTTTTCTTTTCTTTGATGTCTTCTAAACAATAACCCTAGCACTCTGTTTGGAACCAATTCTTCCGGGAGGTGGATTTCAAATTGGGAATTGGATTTGGAATTCAATTCACTTTTTGTTGTTTGGAACAAAAGGTAATTCAAATCACATAATTTCTATTTTGTGTTTGGAACACAAAGGAAATGGGGAAGTTAATTTTTTTAGACAATTATGTCATTTGCTTACGATGACAAACTACGGTAAGTGATTGCACATGTGCTGGTGACACTATATGGTGGTGGTGATGTGTGAACGGCAACGATGTAAGTGGCAGTGTAGCGGCATTGACAGTGGAAGTGGTGGGGTGGTGAAGTGACAGTAACGATGGTAGTGGTGGAGGCTGTGGTATTGGGGTGTAACTAGAGGTAGGATGATGACACTAGGATTGGTGGCATCAACGACGATGGTGGTGGCATTTTTGTGTCAGTGGTGGTTTTGTGAAATGGCATTAGTGGCAGTCGACGACGACAACATTGGTGATGGAGGTGGTGGGGCGGTCTAATGATGGCACTGGTAGTAGCGGTGCTAGAGGTACTAGGGTGTAACTTATGTTAATATTGGTGATAATAAGTTACAGTGACGGTCGCAGAGATGGTGGTGGTGTGAGATCGGCGGTGGTGGTGTTGTGTGATCGGCAGTGGTGGTGGTGTGGTATCTACGGCGGTGGTGATGAGGTGGTCTAATGATTGTAACGATGGTAGTGGTGGTCGTGGTATCCAAGTGTCACTAGTTGTATGTTGGCGATAATAGTCATGGTGAAACAGAGACCATTGTGGTGGTGATGATAGACATGATGATCGTGACGGGATTGATACACTTGCACCAGTTGTAATGTTAGTGACAGTGACGGTGGTGGTAGCATTGGCGATGGTGGTGATGGTAGTAGTGGTGTGGCGGCAGAAGTGGTGATGACAATCTATTAACGATAATGGTGGTTGTAATGGTGATGTAACACGCTTGACAGACTGGTGGTGTGTGACAGTGGTGGACTGTCCAGTGGTTGTTGGTGGTGTTGGTGTGTGTGTAACGATGGCAATAGTATGGTGGTTGTGGTGGGTGTATACTGTCCAGTGGTTGTTGGGTATAGCGGTCCGTTGGTGGTGGTAGTGACAATAACGTAAACTGGTGGCAGTAGGGTGGCTGGAGCAGATGGTGGTAAAGGTGCTGTGCGTACGCGGCGTCAATGAGGGACAATATTGGTGTGGCTTAATGAAATTTTGTGATTCAGTAAAGGGTAAGAGATGTAAATAATTGTTTTTAATTCATGTTTCATATTAATCCAAATCTCATGAAATGCCATCATTTCTCATCGGATTTTACACTAGAGAAACAAATCCGGTCAATTCCAACAATATCCAATTCCAATTCCTTTTCTTACTGTTCCAAACAACAAAATTTGAATTTTTGAAATGAGATTCCATCAATTCTGTGGTTGCAAACATACTGTGAGTAAACTTGGCAGTAGGATGGCCTAGGGAGATTCAGCAGTATCATTGGGGAGGGGTTGATGTCGGTCTTTCAGTTTGCCGTCACCAGCCCCGTAAAAGTTGTTTGGGTATATTTTGTGCTATTCTATTTATTCAATCATGTGCTTGAGAAAACAGAAGATGAAGAATAACAAGTAGGAGTTGAGCCTCAAATGATGTTACATGTATGATCTTTGACCACGTTAACCAAAAAAATCAGCATGTACGTCGTGAGATCAATCTGCCGTGACAATGGTCATTTTGATGTTGTTTAACAAAGCCTTACTTTGACTCTATCTGCACTCAATGTGCGTATGCAAAGATGACGTTCCCTTGCTATATAGACTGCTAGGGGTATCATCTGTGTTATCTCTTCGTGGAATGTAACTTTTACATCAGGTTCTGATGATATTTTTTTGTATCTCAATTCATTTTGTTTGACAAGATATGGGATTTAGGAACCGGAAAGCTAAAGCTTACTCTAACAGGGCATATTGAACAAATACGAGGTTTGTTCCCTATTGGTTACTAGAGGTGTCATTTGTCTCTTTTGGTGACTGCTATGCCAGCAACTTCTTTAATCATTCATAATAATGATAGATTCTATGGTTTTCCTGCAGGCCTTGCTGTTAGCAATAGACACACATATATGTTCTCGGCGGGTGATGACAAACAAGTTAAATGCTGGGATCTAGAACAGAATAAGGTTGATGACCGACTGGCTAAAGCTGTTTTGTTGCATCTAAAAGCCAGAGCTAAACTTACATGTTATTTTTTTTTACGTTAAAAAGGTTATCCGATCTTATCATGGCCATCTAAGTGGCGTTTACTGCTTGGCTCTTCACCCAACGATTGACGTTCTACTTACTGGGGGACGTGATTCGGTCTGTCGGGTAAGGACTTCACTAATACAAAGTGTATCTGGCCTTGTGCCACAGATTCTCTCCTCTCTCTCCCTATACATATATAATGTATATATATTTATTTTCATATTGGTGCAATCGCAATTTCAGGTATGGGACATCCGTAGTAAGATGCAAGTTTTTGCGCTATCTGGGCACAATGAGACAGTTTGTTCAGTTTTTACTCGGCCTACGGTGAGCAATTTTCATTGAGCTGGGAAGAACTATTTGCTTTATTACGCCTTCCAGTGTTGTGTTTAAGAGAAAAAGAAAAGAAAAAGAATAAAAGCTACCTCTTATTAGCATAAATCTATGAATTTTGGTGGAGGCTTGCCCTGTTTTAAGTTAGAATATGTTGCTACAGAACAAACTAGATATTTGGACAAAGTGTTGAGCATAGCTAGGAGAACTGATGGCTGGATTTACCATTAGGCATGAAGTTTTGGCCACCTCCCAATGTTCTTCTTTATGGATTTTCAAAGCTGGCCTAAAACCAGCTCTGGTCATGCAGCCACCTCCAATTTAGCAATTAGCTTATCCAATATCTAGCGTATACCTTTTTTCAGCATGTAATATCATAGGATTCTTGGGTTGCATAGTGGGAATCTAGTTTTGTAAACTAAGATGCAGGGACGCAAGAGATTATTTTTGGGGTTTTTTTTTTGTCTGCTTTTCGCCTGATGTAAAAGAAATAATTTTGAAGTATAAGAATAAAGAAAGAACAAGGCACATAACTCTTATGCATATGTTGTCCTTGTTGTGAAATTTGCATTGCCAGTCGACAAACCTTTTTTAGTCGATTTCTCGCTTTTTCTCGTGTCCTGTTATTGTCAGAAAAGAGAAGTCCTCTTATTGTTACCAACTTTCATGTGAACATCTTTTTTTCAGGATCCTCAAGTTATAACTGGCTCCCATGACACAACTATAAAGTTCTGGGACCTTAGATACGGTAATAAATTTGTTAGAATTATTTTCTCCTATTGGTATTCTTTTATTGACTTTGGTGATTAGAGTTGCCCATGTTTGGCAGGCAAAACTATGTGTACTCTCACACATCATAAGAAATCTGTACGAGCTATGGCTTTGCATCCTAATGAGTATGTAGTCGTTCAGTTCTCTTTTTACATTGATATATAACAGAGCCAGGCTCATCTTCTAAGTTTAATTACCTTACAAATCAATTTCATTATCTTGTATTGCAGGGATTGTTTTGCATCTGCATCGGCTGACAACATAAAAAAATTTAACCTTCCAAAAGGAGAATTTTTGCACAACATGCTGTGAGTTCTGAAAACGAAATTCATTTAATCCTTGCAAGTCAAATGAGAAAATGCTGAAAGTTGAATTTTCTCATCTCTTTTCAATTGTCTAGAATTATAATCCTTCTGTTTCTGTTCATGATGACCTAACCTCTAATAGGTCTCCTTTTTATCACAAGTCTAGCAAGTAAACTATCACGCGCTAATTGTTTTACAGAATTCTCTTGTTGCATCGTGGCTTAATTTTTTCTTCGTGCGTACAGTTAGTACAGTGTCGTCGATCCGGCCTATTTTTAGTTATTTTCAGTAGTATTCAAATACAACGGATACATATTACTAATCTGTACAACTTATCAAGATAAAAAAAGAGTAATATTCAAATACACACCGGATTGACACAGTTTTCATGTTCCACGTACAGTATTCCTTGGATGGTTTTGGACTGAAAGGTTGTAGGCAGATAGAAAATGCAGGACGACTTAAAAGGATTATCACTGTTACGCCCTGAACTTGGGTGGTTTCTTTAGTCTAACCTCAACTCCTACCAGTCATATTGGATTGTGATTTCTAATCTGATAACTGCTTTTCGTCTTTGGGCCTTAGTCTATCTCTAGAGCAAAATGCACCAGAAAAGACGTAATAACAACATTTCTTGAAGCTCAATTTGATTCTTCCCCTTCCATAACCGACTTTGGCCTGACCCAGGAACCAGTCCTGGAGATGTTAGGCCGAGCATAAAATGCTCTCGTGTTTAACTTCATACTTCATCTGCAGTTTTTTCTATTCGTAAATATTTCATAGTAGGTCACATTAGAATACTTATGCATACCAACAGTAGGCATTAACATGAAACATGCCTAATGGCTTCTTACTTGAAAGGCTTGGAGGTCAGGATTATGCTATATGTTGTCAAGGTTGGGTGGCCCTTTTTGATGGATTACGTGCCATTAATACTGGCTCGTATAAAGGCTGACATTCAATTATTTGCTATTTACTTGCTTTAACTTTGACTTACATACAAGCAGGTTGGTTGGTAACTATGCCTGATTTAGGTAATTGCTTTGTTTTGCATTGTTGGTTGTGAATCATGACGAATGCCTATGATTTTCAGTGTCTACGAATCGTGTGGCTAAAATAAACCTTTTGGAACATGTCTTGGTGCTCTTCTGTTTGCTGTAATCTACTTTTGGGGTGCCTTAAATGGCGAGAGGAACTAATTTAGTGAATGCCAGTTGCTAACGAAGATTTTCTTTTTTGCATCGACTTTTCCTTGCTGGGCCTGTCTTCCAGTCTGTCTGCCTTTATGGACTGATATCGTACTTTATTGCATTCTTTTCACAAAAAAACTTCCAATTTTAGGCTACAGCATGCAAGACAGGCTGATGCATTTCTACTATGGTTGTAATTTTACTTGATGGATATAGCTAAATGAGGGTCGAAGCCTGCTTATTTTGCTTCACATTATGTTGTCTGTGGAATATTAGAAACCCTCTTTTTATATCTTTCAATCTCTTTGCCATTCTCCGGGAACCAGATAGCCAGAAAAGAAGATAAGTTTTCGAAACTAGCCAGAAAAGAAAAGTTTTCGAAACTAGTGAATCTAATACCAGGTAATCTTGACGTGTTTCTCTGCAGTGCTCAACAAAAGGCTATAATCAATGCAATGGCAGTAAATGATGAGGGTGTGTTGGCTACTGGAGGTGAGCATTTCCATTTTGTCTACAAGTAATAGTTTTTTCCTGTTATGCCGCAGTTGGTACCTTCTTTTAGTGCAAAGTGGGGCCACACGCAATGCATATTGCTTCTCTGTTCCTTGAGTAAACGGTTTGCAGAAGTTCGAACTGTTTTTCTTATTGTTTATTTTCGGATTATAGGGGATAATGGCAGCCTATGGTTTTGGGATTGGAAGAGTGGCCACTGTTTCCAGCAATCCCAGACAATTGTTCAGCCTGGTATGCACTTTCTTGCAGCTTTGGTTCTTGTTGCCTTTTGAAGTAGTGAAGATGATTATTGACCTGTGCTTTTGTTTCAGGCTCACTCGACAGTGAAGCTGGTATCTATGCTTTGTCGTACGACGTAACTGGTTCACGGCTTGTTACGTGTGAAGCTGACAAGACAATCAAAATGTGGAAAGAGGATGAAACTGCTACGCCTGAAACTCATCCCGTCAACTTCAAGCCTCCTAAAGATATCCGTAGATTTTAGTGAAGTTCTAAAGTCGTTGTTCCCTTTTTATTTCTAGTACTAGTATTATTGGGTAAAACTTAGGGATGTGGAGGAATTTGAATATATGTTCTCAGGAACTGATAATAACCGTAAACTTCGAGGGTGAGGAAATTTTGTAATGTATTAAATATTTAGTATGACCATCCATCGAGCCTTTGTGAGCCCATTACCTATCAATCTATCATCCATCAAGCCTTTGTGAGGAGTCTGCTAGAAGGTAGATCCATCTTGAAGGCTGAGCTCAGATGACTCAAGGATCGGTGTATGCCGCTGACCCCTCGTATCCCTTACATCTATGCTGTCTTTCTCGTTTGCCTTGATGTTGCCTTTTGATGGTCCCGTGTAGAAGTGATGGTAACATGTGTATGGAGGACAAAGTAGTTCTATAATGTTTCAAAACTTTTTTATTTTTTATGTACTAAATAAACTTTTAATTTTTGTTCATCAATATTGGTAGCAAATCAGAATTAGCAAATATGCATAAGGACATTACTTATTAATATTTCACTAGGAGGGATAATTTATTTTATTAGAACAAAGTTCAAGCCAAAAATTAAACTATCTTTGATGAAATAATCATAAAATTATAAAATTTTTCAATAAATTTTATTATATATTTCAAAACTATTAAAATAAATTATTGTTAATAAACAGTCCCGTGCTGGACACATGATTCTGGGCTAGTTTTTATATATATATATATATATAAAGTTGAAACTTTTGCTTAAAATTGTGACACATAGGATTTTTGGAAAACATTGGATTTTTGGACACTTTATGACAAGTAAGAGTTTTTAAGAATCTTCTCCTTTTGCAACGTAAGTTTTAACTTTGCATGTGAGAGTCCCTAACTTAGTTGGTCTCATTATTTAGAGTTTCACTCTTTTGAATTAGATATAAAATTAAAGAGTTCTATTTGTATTGGTATTTTTTTTCTTTATTTACTCTATTTAATTAATTTATTATTAAAAAATTCGTAGGGTATAATTTATACAATATTTTTAAACTTCATAAAACTAAGAAACTAATTATATACTTTCTAAAACTCTACCTAATCAATATACTTATACATTAGGCCCGAATTTTGATTATTAAAACCTCAAAAGTACTTTAAAATAACAATATAAAATTTCAAAAATGTAAAATAAGAAAATCGTACCCTACTTACTAATTCTTTAGTACGATAATTAGTCCGACTTTTGTAAATCTTATAAAATTAAAAAAACCAAATCTACTTCTTTTAAAGCTTTACATAATCCAAAAAGGCTTCAATTTGGACTACTAACTTCTTAAAAATACTTAAAACAAATAAAATAAAATCTCGCAAATGTAAATAACGAAAATCATGCATGAAATTAATGAACCTTTACAAATTAAAAGGTAAACTTTTCTTAGCATATATTTTTCTTTTTACCTCTTTTAGTTATGTAAAACATCATTCTATTTGTTTTAGTGTTTTTTTTCCTTTTTAAACAAATCTTATTTCTCCATAAGCTTTATTGTAATTTTCATCTTTTGCACCAATCTTCTTAAAATCTAACATATTATGCACATACATCATTGATACATGCTAGCGAGTATACCTACAATGCTCCAAATATTAAACTAAAAAGTTTAAATTCAGTTAAATAGTAGGATGAGATTGTCGTCGTATGTCATCGCGAAACGTTAATGAAAAGACATCCTAAGTCTATATGACGTTTTCTTTTAATTACAACATTCACATCTTATTTGTGAGTAAAAACTGATCATAT